>CM076575.1:518244723-518380369 GCA_034641835.2 Pinus albicaulis | reverse complement strand
AAGAAGCTAGCAAGGACAAGTATTGGGTGAAGGAAATGAATGAATAATTGGACCAAATTAAGAAGAACAATACCTGGGAACTAGTTCCTAGACCAATTGAGAAAAATATCATTGGCTCAAAATGGGTATTCAAGAATAAACTGAATGAGCAAGGATAGGTAATCAGGAATAAAGCCAGAGAAGTTTGCAAAGGATATTCACAAATCGAAGGTCTTGATTATGATGAAACATTTGCCCCTGTAGCCAGAATGGAAGCCATCAGAATGTTTCTGGCCTTTGCATGCTACCAAGACTTCAAGGTATACCAAATGGATGTAAAATCTGCATTTCTGAATGGATATCTAGAAGAAGAATTCTACATGGAACAGCCAGAAGGTTTATCTTTAACAGACAAAGAAGACCGTGCGTGCAGAATGAAGAAGGCTCTATATGGACTGAAACAAGCTCCTCGTGCTTGGTACTCAAGACTGGATAAATATTTGCAAAAACAAGGCTTTAAGAGAGGTGGAGTAGACAAAAATATGTACATAAAAGCCCATGAAAATGAACTCCTGATTGTTTTAGTATATGTTGATGACATTATGTTTGGAAGCAATGGAGAAGAACTACCAAAAGGGTTTGTTGATGAGATGAAAACGGAGTTTGAGATGTCTATGATTGGAGAGCTCAGTTTCTACTTAGGACTTCAAATTCAACAAAAGAACATAGGTACATTCATCTCACAAGAAAAATACTTAAAAGAAATGTTGAAAATTCAAATGGAGGATCGCAAAACTCCGTTTAACTCCCAGCATCGCCGATGTGTTGTGTGGCCGATGATGGATCTGCGGATATAAATCAAAAATGGTAAAATCTACGTATCCATGATAGGAAGTTCACTGTGATCGACAACATCAAGACCAGACATCATTCTAGCAAAGAGACTAGTGGCTAGATATCAAGCAAGACTCTGAAACAAAATCACCTCTTGGCAAAGAAAGAATATTCAGATATCTACAAGGAACAACACAATATGGACTTTGGTATCCTAAAGGCAAAAGCCTCACCTTGACAGCATACACAGATGCAGATTGGGCCAGTTGTGTGGATGACAGAAAGAGTACAAGTGGAGGTGCATCCTATCTAGGAGAAAGTCTGGTGGCATGGTTAAGCAAGAAACAAACATCTATCTCCCTTTCTATAGCTGAAGCAGAATATATAGCAGCAGCAACATGTTGTACACAAGTCATGTGGATGAAGCAGACACTTCAAGACATGAAGGTAAGCATTAATGAACCTATCTCAATCAAATGTGATAATACAAGTGCTATAAGTATATCAAAAAATCCTGTCACTAAAAAACCAAACGATCTCAACTGTGCATCATTTTCCTCCAGAACAAGTGGCCTTTGTATCATGGTTAGTCGAATATGTACCAACAAAAAGAATGATAGTCATATATTTACCAAACCGCTTTTCTAGAGAAACATTTCAATATTTGAGAGATAAACTAGGGGTAGTATCTGTAGATGCTACTCTCTGATATAAAGAGAAAGCACAATTTCAGGGGGAGAACAGAAATGAAAATATCATTCCAGGGGGAGATCAACCAGAAAGGAAAGCATGAAACAGATCCTCAGGGTCAAAGGATTATAGAAAGAATACACCCAACATAAAAGAGTTAAAGAAAAGGCTAAAGGGTCAGAATTTTAGATTTAATCCAAAGTTTGGAGCAGCAGGGTACAAAGTCAGAAGGTCTCAGAGAGAGGAAATGCAGAAAGAAAACTAGGAAATGGGAAAGCCTTTGCCATTGATGTCAAAGGGGGAGGAAAACCAAAAAGGGGCTTCTATAAGGTAAACAGAGGAAGATTATTTCCATCAATGCCAAAGGGGGAGACTGTTGTAAATATTGTCATTGATAGCAAAGGGGATGGAAAAGGAGGAGTACCTGAACCAGCAATGAGGAAAAGTAACAAACATGAAGCAAAGGCAGTTGTGTAAGTAAATTAAGTTGTGTATGTATAAGGATTGGTTTTAGTATTATATGGATATTGTTGATACAAGAATTCTATGAGAGAGAGTTGTGATATGTAACTATCTATGCATTAATGACTTAATTTCATATGTGTATCCTTGTATTTTTCTGAGTTTATGAATTTGGGGTATGTATAATGTTGTCCCATACACAGTACTTGGAAGAAGCGTTTAGTTATAAACTCTTTTGTGCATAACCTGCGAAATGAGATCGAGGTTGAGAACTGGTTGGGGGTGCAGTAACGAAAAATTTGAATCTTTTTTTGGGGTAGAAATCCCAAGGGTTGATAGAGATTCTATACATGTATATAAGAAATATTTGAGTGCATAGTAGGGTTGAATATTTTATTGGAAGTGTGAGTTTTGAAGCATCGATGCTCTCAAAGTAGAGAAATCAATTCAAAACCAGAAATTTCCATTCCACAGTGGAAAAACTGAGGAACTTTTTAGTTAACTGTGTGCAGGTGCGTTAGATGCACATTATGAGAAATTTGGTGAAATCACTGTTAGTGTAACCCATAAATGCAGCGGAACTTTGAAGGTGGAACTCGGAAGGTGGAACCATAGTTAAATGCGTAGTGTGAATGGAGCTATGCATCGTAACAGATGAAAGCACCATGGCAAAATGCCAATGAACCAAGGGTCAATGTATAAAAGAAGCGGAACCTTGAGCGAAGGAGAGGAACCCCGAGCCAAAAGGGCGGAACCACGAAGAGTGAACAGTAAAGGTGGTTTCTAGTTTTCATCACACCACCTTTACACAGTGGGTGGTATTCAAGAGATTGGGAGCGATTCCACAGGACGGGCGACACGTGTCCCCGAGCGAATTTGAAAAACCACTCTCACTGCACGCCATCGCGCGTTATTGTTCGTGCATCTTCACTGAGCGATAATCGTCCGATAAAATGAGGCGGCACAACACGATAACAACCATCGGATGGAGACGACCGTTAACGCTGGGGCCCAGTCCATCACACAACTATTGAATATTAACCCTCGTGCAAGTTAACCGCGTGATTTCCATTGGATCAGAGGTTGAAAAAGAGATGAATTATCCACCGTTGGATCATGAATAAAGTTGCAAGGTGTCTAACAAGGTATGGGTCAGCGTTTAATTGTTGGTTATTAAATAATCGGTAGAGGATTCAATTATACAGTGCGAAATGCTTATGATTGGGCGCTAAAAGCCATGGTTTATTAATAGTTTTAATGTTTGAATTGGGGAATATGCATACATGACGATATATATATTTATATATTGTGCTAAAGTCGAAACCTATATGAAATGAGATTGGGTTTATTACAAAAGCCTGCAAGAACGAAAGAGCGAGAGACAGCGGCAGAAAAATGGTACAGGGAAAAATATGAATTGAAATTGTAATGTGAGTTTCAAACCATTATGTTTAAACTCATATATGAACAGAGAAATTAGATAGGTAGCCAGAGAACAAAGATGGTAATGAACAGACATCGCCCAGATTCATATGTATTTGAGAATAAAACCTGAAAAGTAGTCATATATGTAGCTGGTGCACTCAAGTACAATGAATAGATGAACAAACACAGAGGTGAACCAAAAAATACAGAACAGTCTCTCAACAGCATCAAAAAAGACAAATCCAGTAAAGCCAAAGTCCAGAAAAGGAGTTGAGTGGAATTGAAATGTGTAACTAAAAATGTAAATATTTTTGTTTATATTTTTTGTGATGCAAAGGCAAGTATCCTAAGGAAAAGAAAAAACTCCCACTGTAATATTGAAATTTGTACATATTGCTATATTTTTAATGAGTTGGATAAAGAATTGAGAAGGCAGAAGTCAAAGAGTCATGGCTGGTCACTCAAAATTCCCTGTGGAATACAAACAGTCATGTGAGGAACTCTATATATAATTTGATATGCATAAGTGAAAAAAAAAAGATAGTAAGAAGAGAGAATGAAAAGGATAGAATATTGAGGTAGAGAAGATAAGGAAGAGGGGAGCAGAAAGAGATGCTACAGAACAGAGCTGATATCTGAGGTAAATCAGCAAACACTTCTTGTGATAAATTGAGGAAGTTGGAGCTTCCCTATCAAGTTGAAAGCAAATAATATCAATTAATAGTGATAAGAGTTTGGAGCCTCCTGTGATTTAAATTTTTCATAGGAAAAACAGTGGTGAGAGGGAGTTGGAGCTTGCCTTTGCATCACAACAATAATAAGATGTGGTTTTCTCCCTTTATGGGTTTCCACTTATATCTGTTGTCTCTATCTATGTTGCCTGTATGCTGAGATGATTTATCAAATATGCTTAATGTTTACTGCTCTCATAATAAGTTTAATGTCACACCAATTTAATACTTGCTGCAACATATTAACACTGTTCATATACTAAGGTTGAATACATAAGTAAGCTGTAAATAAGATGATGAAAATTTTAAAAGCTCATGTATGTATTGAACTGATTCACCCCCCCCTCTCAGTTCAACTAAGAATTCAACACATATGGTATTGTTCCAAGTGGCACGTTTGTATTGGTTCAAAATGACACATTTTGGTTGGGTGTTAGAAGGCCAATCACAGTCTTCCATGTGGCCCAGCCATAGGCTGCCATGTGGTAGCTTGAGGGCCACCAAAATTCTGGGTTAAGTCTAAGAAAAGCGAACGGGGGTCGAACCCGCAACCTCCAAGTCTGAGCGCAAAGCCTTCACAAATGTGCCATCGATATGATTCTTATTAAGCTATGATCTTCATATGATTTTTTTATAATGTTGTTTGTGTCGTGGGGGAGGGGGTCTGGGTCTAGCCCCAACCCTTTTCACCGGCGGGGGCATGACCATGGGTGGGAGGCTAGCCCCCGCCCCCGCCCCCCCCCCCACTAACCATAATATTAACCAAAATTTATAATGCCTCCATGTGACCACCATGCTGACGGTTAAACCAAACCGTGCAATGGATTTTTTGTTAAAAAAATAAACTTTTTAAAGCATATGGATTATAGTTAATTTATGATATTTAAGGTGTCTTTAGGCATTTAAGCGCTCTGAAATTTTTTCCCAGTGTTTGGAGAAATTAGCACTCAGTTATCATAATTCCAGGCGAATTTGTAGGATGGTGTCGAATTTGAAGGAATTTGTGGAGCTGCTAGTGCCAAAACTTGGAGAAGCCATAAGTTATTCAATTTTTGACCAAACTCGATGCAGAAATAGGCTACATGGGCATTTTTGGGCATTCTGGAGCTAATGGAACATGTTTAAGAGATTCTTGAGCATTTTAAACATATGTAATCACACTTTTGAGCATAATAGAAGAGGTCAAAGCAATTGAAAGATGGATGACCAAGGAGACACAGCCTAGGCGGGGTGAACTCCTTCATCATGTGCTATTGTGTTATTGTTTATGGTGATTTTCATGTATGTTAGATGTTTCTTTTCAGTGTTTTTTTTATGTTAATTTTATTAAGATATTTAGATCAAAACTCATAAAATTCTTGAAAAAATTTCAATTTACCTCATAATCCTCAAGAACTTTGTTTATATTTTGAATTGGATCTTAGCACAACACACACTAATATTCCCATTCAAATCAGTGGAACCACTATTTGATAATTTCACAGTGGAGGTGAAACCTCTTGGCTCCTTGGAGCTCATTAGTTTTTGAACAACTGGAGGATGGAAGCAATGTTCCTCTAAATTCCGTGAAGACTTGTCAATTTCTACTCGGTTGGTGGGTGGAATTAGGAGGACCCCTAAAATCTCTTTTTTAGCTAGCAATGTTGTATAATCCCTTAAAAAAAACATCTCATTTTCTGGAATTTGGCTTGGGGGTGATAACTATAAGTGAGAACTAGTTTCATCTAACTACAATTGGGTGGAGAATCGCAGTCCCTAAATTATTTTTTTGGAATCTCACAAGATAAGTGCTTTATGTATTTTTACATGATATTTAATGTAGAATTTTTTCTTTGAAATGGTACTATTGAGAAAAATGCATGATTGTGTTACTAATATTACAAGAATGAATAACATATTGTGCAATGATTAAAAGCATTGGAGAGGTCTATAATAATCTTGATTGAATCACGATAATACTTAACATAAGAAATTATTTTATTACAATATGATGATTACATTGAAGACATTTAATGTCAACAAGGTCTATGTGCAATCTTAGGGAGGCACTGGTTGCGAGCCCTTTTTATTATTTATGTTGCAATGTAATCATGTTGAGGATGTCCTCCTTCCTTAAATTCATTAACCTGTGAGTTTACATGAGGGGAATATTATAGCCTATTGTAGTGTATACCCTAGAGATGGGTATACACATTCAATAGAACCGGGAAATTTTTCAAAGGATCTATGAGCTCTCGTGAGTAATGTGAAACCTTATAAGATGGGTGGATTTTCTTTTACATCCTTGAATTTTTTGCAAGTTGCATTCTTGTTATATTTGCATCAATGTTGAACCTCATTAGGCTGGATATGATATCATGTGTAATATCTTGGTAATGAGATGGTGTGGCAGTTTCTTGATTGAATGGCTAGTGAAATCCATGGTGTTCAAGGTGATGATATCTTGTTCAGGAGGTATGAAATTTTGGTCCCTTCCAATATCAAAATGTACTATGAATCCTCAATAAGTGCCACAGTCCTACTGGCCATGTCACCGTGAGCCTGAGGGTGCAGTTTGGTGTGCGAATCAAACATTGGTGGATTTTCAAGGGTTAACAAGCCTTTAGCAGAGGGTGAATACACTAGCACATTTGGCCCAATTTCCAACTTCCAAAATGTTTCTCTTGCCACACATAGGCATCCCAAGAGCGACACTTTGAGGTTGGACAAAACATTATTTCCTATCTTGTTTCAATTCTGACACTTCTAATAATTGTCAGTAGAGCGACACAAGACACGAAACGTGTCTTCATTTTTTCAATATTACAATTGAGTTGTTTATTGTCACTATTTTGACATCATTTGGAGACGTCATTATTACGAAATTTATTCCTTCCCAGAAGGTGTCACAATACATCGACGACATGTCATCCCACATGTCATCACACATCTGGCTCTATTAGTTTTCCAATGACGGAAACAACTGTTGGAAGTGCCACAATAATCGTTGCTATTCTGACGACTTGCATAACATTGTTGCAATGGTTGGGCGATACCAGTGATAGAAACAACCATCAAAAGTATGACGGAAACAACCATCGGAAGTGCGACGGAAACAACTGTAGAAATTGTGATGCGCCTCCTAACAATTTTTTTTGGGGGCAGAAGTAACCCTGAGATGATCATCCACTTTAAGAAGGAACTTACATTTGGCTTATGGCATGAAAATAGTAGTTGGTAAAGGATAAAGGAAGATGTACGAACTCCCAAGCGAGCTAGAATACAATACAATTGTCTCAGTTGTCTTGCATCCTAGCCTAGCTCGCTTAGGAGGTCGTCGATCTTTGTTTCTCATTTATCAACTATTGGCATCATGCCAGAAGTGAAAGTTGAGTTCCTTCCTAAAGTGGATGATCATCTCAGGCTTACTTCTGCCCCTACAAAGGTATCTCTGGTAAGAATATGGTATCCTTTTTCTAAGATCAAGGGCATGTTCACTTAACATGTTGGCGCATAGCATGGAAAAATTATATTGTTCAACGCTTCATTAAAATCAACAACTCTGCTCGCTAATTTCATCATGGAAAATGTACAAGATTTTCCCACAACTGATTATTAGCTTGGGAAACATATCTATAGGGTAAGTGAAAATTCCTGACACTGAAGTTTTCCATTTCTATCCAAGTCATGTGATCAAATATAGCTCACCCACAATGCTTCTAAATTTCAAGGAAAAATACTCCCTTCACTAGACATTCACCATTAGCTAACCCAAAATATTGTACTAGAGCCAACTCCAAAAAGAGAAAAATATACCAGGGCATCAAGATCCCCATCAAGAAAGGATGATGACCCAATGCATATGCTATGGAGCAACTAAGGAAAACCCCAAGCAAAGCATACCCTTGGATACAACTCCAGGACGCTTCAAAGATACGCTTCAATCTTGGTCCAAGCAATGTTATAACTATCAAGTCGAAATTTAATTCATTGCTAGAACCCTTCTATCAATTTCCCAAGAGCCCTGGATCACATCAATAGAGATATATGGTGATTCCATGGTTAACAACCTCAATGCAAATAATCAACATGCATCCATGGCTAACTGCCTCAAAGAATTTAAACAACATACATCATCAGATTTGATCATATATCATCCTCCAATCCACAAGGAGAACAATATTGAAGCTAACTGAATCACTAGGGAACTAGTAAAAGGAAACAGGCCAGCTAATAATAAACATCTACAATGGATAAAATCACTATAGCACCTCCAGAAACATATACTAGGGAGTCATCTCTCCAAGGATCTAAGATGAGCTAGCTGCTTTCAGTTATAAAATAGGAACCTTAAAAAAACCAACATCCATTCATAGGGAAATTGGAGTCATATAGATGAGAACTAGGTACGAAGATTGTAACCACTGGAGATAACGTGTGGCCTTTGCCTGTAAATATTAAGAGGCTCATCTGGAACAGCCAAAAGACATTCAAAATTGATATGAGAAAACCATCAGATATGCATCCCATGGAGATTGTACAAGCAATTGATAGGCTTCTGGAAAGACTTAAGGTTGTTCCTAGTGATGACCACATGAGTATTGAAGCATAGAAGAATGCCACTCTGTTTTTCAACACTTTTCTTTGAAGTAAATTTTCTAGTAAGTGTGTGCTAAAGGAGTACCACCTTACAAGGGAAGAATTTTAATGGGTATTTGGTCAGATAGAATCTTATTTTCTGGAGTCCTTAGTTGCTCCAGGTGAGATAATTGGTTGTGTTGAAGTGAAATCCATTGGTGAACCACCTACTCAGACGACACTAAATACTTTCCATTATTCTGATGTTAGTGCAAAAAATGTTACTCTTGGTGTCCCCAGGCTGAGGGAAATCATAAATGTGGAAAAGAATATTAAAACGCCATCACTGTCTGTGTACCTAAAACCTGAGGTTAACATGACAAAGGAAAGGGCCAAAAATGTGCAGTGTGATTTAGAGTACACAACCTTGAGAAGTGTTACAGAGGCTACTGAAGTGTGGTATGATCGAGATCCAATGAGTACTATCATTGAGGAGGACGTTGAATTTTTCAAATCCTATTATGAAATTCCAGAAGAGGATATTGCAGTTTTCAAACTCTTGTGGTTATAATTTCTTGAAAGGCTTTCCAAATTATCCACAGTATTATAGAAAATTGGTCGATGTTTCAAATCCCAATGGGAATCCATCTTCAGGACAAGATGTAGAATGAAGGATGAAAGAAGGATAAGGTCAAGAATTAATAGTGAAAGGAGTAAAAATATAAGAGTTGAAAAGAACTAGATAATAATTAATAATAATTAATTTTATAATTTTATAAATTTTTAAATTTAATTTATTTTTTTTAATAAATTTTGATTTATATTATTTATTAATTCTTATTTTATTTTATTCAATTTACTTAATTAGGTCTAATAGTATTTTAAAAACAATATTTAATAATTATTATGAGATTTAATTTAGTAAGAACTAATAATAAAAATACATTAATGATACTAAATTTTTTTATTTTAATTATAATTTTTAATTAGATTTATTACTAGTTATTACTACTAAATGTTAATAAAAATAATAATCATTTTTGAGTTTTTTAATTTATTTTACGATATATAATTGAACTAATATATATTTAATAATTGAAATAATAATTTAATTATTAGTAATTATATATTAGAGCCTATTATTAATGATTATAGATTATATTATAGTAAGGATAACCCTAGAAAATAATATTAAAATTAACTAAAAATAAGAATTAAATTATATGCCTTATTAATTAATATTAACATTAATTTATCCAATTAATATATTTTTATTAATTAATTCCTATTTTTATTAGGATGTTGATTTAATCCTAATTAATCTAATAATATTAGGACAAACTGATTATATTCATGATAAATTTAAATAATTAAAAACCCCAAAGTTACTAATAATAATTATTAATTAATTAATTCTTATTTATAGGAAATAAAAATTAATTAATAAGGAAATTATTCAAGGTAACTAATTCAATTATTACTAGTACGCTAGATCTAAGAATGTTTAAGGCCTAAATTTATTTATTTATTTATTTTTTTTTAATGGAAAGAGAAACAAACATGTGATATTATACCTACGATACTATACCTGGGACGAGGGTGAACCGGAGGAACAAATTTGTCGAATTAGAGGCCTCCAACTGTCATTGATTTTGAATCCTCCATCCCTATTGAGGTTATGAGGATGCTTTATAATCTCTAGTGCCTCTCTAATTTTCCTTCTTTGATAGTGTTTCTCCCTAGCAGTGATTCTGGCATCTTCTAGGCGTAAATGATGTTTAGTTTTAGAGGAGTGATCTGCAAGGGTAGAGGTCCGAGTTCTTTCATGCTTAATATCAACCCCGTGTTCTTTAAAACGTTTTTGAAGCGAGTGCTTGGTTTCACCAATATAACTCTTCCCACATGAACAATCAATCTTGTAAACTCCTTTAAGTTGTTCGTGACAATACTATCTGTAATTGACCACATTCCTTGTCTTAATGTTCATGTTGCTAAAAATTGTGTGAAAATGTCATTTCTCCCCAGAAAGGAGCATTCCTTTCTTGGATGTCCTTGTTACTAGAAAGGATGATGGAACATTAGGGGAGAAATGACATTTTCACACAATTTTCAGCAAAAGGAACATTAATACAAAGAATGTGGTCAGCTAAAGATAGTATTAGTCACGAACAACTTAAAGGAGTTTATAAGATTGATTGTTCATGCGGAAAGAGTTACATTGATGAAATCGCACGCTCACTTCAAAAATGTCTTAAAGAAAACGGGGTTGATAATAAGTATGAAAGAACTTTCACCTATGCCATTGTAGATCACTCCTCGAAAACTAAACATCATTTACGTCTAGAAGATGCCATAATCATTGCTAGGGAGGAACACTATCAAAGAAGGAAAATTAGAGAGACGCTAGAGATTATAAAGAATCCTCATAACCTCAACAGGGACGGAGGATTCGAAATCAATGACATTTGGAGGCCTCTAATTCGACAAATTTTTTTCTCTGGTTCACCTTCATCCCAGGTATAGTTGTAATATTCCAAATCTGGAACAGCTCAGCAAGCCTGCTGAAATAACGCACTTCTGAGAATTTTGTGCATAGAAATGAGTTTGCAGCTCTTGGATCCCTTAGATCAGCTCATCTAATATCTAAATCCAAAAGGAGAGAAAAAACAAATCAGACTAGGTGGGTTAAACAGATCTCCCACAAACTAGTCTAGCTAAAAATCACCCAAAGAGAGGGGCTGCAGTTGTATGCAAAGGACTGCTTTATAAATAACGTAGATCCACTGAAGCACAATAGGAGGCTGATATGGAGGTTTATAAATCAAATATATAACAGAAAATCATATGTTATTTACAACCCATACATTATACAAGAGAAAGAATGAGATTATACAGCAAAAATCCTCAGAAATGAGGTGCTACAACCATAAGTAAAGACTGCCTAACCATGAAAACATTATTTTTAGGGGCTGAAATAGTAGTTTAGTAATATTCAGATCTAGAGAAGATCTGTAGATAAAAAATTAGGTCTAATACAGATCTATGTACAAGAAATGTTGATCTATACATTCCCCTTGGGGTTTTGTGAAAAACATGAAGCACAGAGAGTAGATCTGAGATCTAAGGTTGTAGATCTGCAGAATGATTCAGAAATTTCTGAATAATACAATGGTACAGTAGCTCAGATCTGTAACAACATGGATTTTTTTGCCAATCCACGGATCACCACAGCGAGAGGAAGATTCCTAACACCGGAGATCTCTCCTCCAAAATGCAGACAAAACACCCTGCAACTTCTCTTTTGCAAATAACGTAGTCCAGGGAGAGAAACTGCTATGTATCCTCTGAGAATGGTTTGTCCTAATTCAAATATGTAGATCTGAAGCTCAATCAGCTAATGAACTCTTCCAGAAGGTTAAACGACACACTCACTTAGAAGAACCACTAGTATAAGCTAGATCTGAGCAGATCTAGTGTCTTCCACTGCTACAACTCATAAAGACAGCTCAACCCTCAATAGGAGAAACACTGTAGGTGTAAGGTGAAGCTTGGCCTAAAAGCCTGATGTGGAAAAGATGGCACAAGTCTCCTCCAAGAGCTTGTCAAGGAAGGAGGTGGGATTCCTAAACAGGAAGACCCAACAAGGGATGTCTGAGCAGACAATACCTTCAGAAATAATAATCTTCAACAACCTTCTCTTGTTGCTCTCCTCCTCCTTTTATAACATTGGAGTCCTGACAAAACCCTAAACCACTTCATTAGTTTAGCCCCTTTCACATTTAGAGTCTCCTTCTAGAACTTCATTGTTCCTCAAGGAGGTTCAATGCATCTAGACTGCGCTGTTGACTTGGTCAAAGGTGACCCACTCTTGTGATTTAGACCCATTCACACCTGCAGGATTTTATTTACATAGCCGAGATATGTCTCTATTCACATAGGCATTGATTTATTCTGGTTTTTAGGAGTTTTATATGTCCTCCTTTACAATTTATCCATCAATCATGAAATGCAAAAATAAACAAGGAAAAATTAATATTCCTATTAGCTGCAGCTAATTTAGGAATATTATAGTCTCCCCCTCCCAAATGTTTCTTGTCCTCAAGAAACTACAAGGGTGCTGCAAAATCTCCCCTTCTTCTCTTGTGGCCTCATCATCCCATGGTCTCCACCATTGCTCTGAATTTTCTGTAATAGTTCTGTCTACTAATGGTCCCTCTCCAATGTGCAAGTTGGCCGTTGGTGAGTAAACCAAATGTCCCTCATCATGAAAGAATGGAACATTATTATGGAAACCCTCTTGCTGATCCATAGCCTCCTCAAGATAGAAATGATGAAAATCATGGGGATTTCCATGATTCATGAAAGACTCCCATCTCCATGCTATCATCCAAATGAAGTGGATCACCTTCCAGCTTGGAAATCCATAGAAAAACTCCTCCCCAATACATATGAGAGGCATGTTCCCAACAAACATATGGCTCACTCTACAAAGAGACAAGTGATATATCATAGTGGCCATACAATATCTCATGCTCCCATGGAAGCATGTAGTGTAAAAAGAGTGGGGAGCTCCTTTCCCCAAGGACACATCCCACCAATGTGCCTCACCTCCAACCATGTTCCCAAGAGTAAAAACATTCTCGACATATGGAATCATGATTATAATCATGCTAGCTGCCATGTATGATAAATGAGAAGGAAGATGTTCCCTCATGTGCAACCAGCGCAGTTTTATCCTTAACTGCCATAGAATAGGATATGACAAGTGCCCCTCCGAACACTTGTTTTTTGCCTCATCCCTTCTGAATTCTTGGAGAAAATGCATCATATTTGGTGTAAAAGAATCACACCATGAAGAATATAACATCTTTCCAAGATCCCCCAAGGAATGACCTGCATCAACATAGTTCATGGCCTTGAATAGCCCATGAAACCCATCATAAATAGTGCCCCCTTTTGGAGCAATGTTTTGCAAATTAGTGTTAGAAAAATATAACCATATAGGAGATAAATTAAAATATTCACGAAGACAAGTTTCCCTATACAATTGTTTTACATCAGTGAGGTAACTCATGGATGAGTCCCCTCTTACACTCAATGAGTAAGGAGGTGTGAATGATGGCTCTCCCCAAGAGCTATGTTCCTCCTCACCTACCAAGTAGTCAATGCACAGCTTCATATGAGAGTGCACCTCTTCCCTGAAACCTTCCTATATGAAACCACCCAATAGAGTATGATATGCTCTAATGAAACCAGTGGGTTTGGAAAGTAGGATCTCATAGGTGGCATCTAGTAGTCTCTCCTTGAACTTGGAGTCATTAACCAAAAGAATAAGATTATAGAAATAGATGACTCCATCAACCACCTTGAACCTTTCATCCACTACTTCCCCATTAAGAACTCCACATGTGAAAAGGTCCTTGGAGTATTCCATCATGAGTTGGGAATCCCAATAGGGATCCAAGATTTCCAAGAATGACATCGATGTAGAGGTTTGAAATGCTGCCCCTGTCATATCATGGCTCCCTTATTTGACATCCTTGATATCAAAGTCACATGTTGGAGCATCATAATCTCCCTTTTGCTACCCCATTTGCAGCTGATCTTTCTCAAGGCAAGATTGAAGCATATGGAAATCAACTTCCCCTCATAAAGTCCTTGTATTCCAAAACTTCCTCATTTTGGCCCATGTATACAAGAGGGTTAGCATCCCCTTGCCATGTTCAGAAATCCTCTTTGTGAATGAAGAAATCATGGGCTACCCCAAAGATATGGAGTTCCCATGTGTCCTCATGCTCATGCCATCATAGATCTCTAATTTCTCCTCTCTCAGCGCAGATATCTGAGTGGGAGTTAGCAATGCCCCTTTCAAGAAATTTCTCATCTCTCTTCTGAATTCATGAGAGATTCTCTGCACTGTGTTGGATTCTCCCAAGGTTCCCTCCTTAGCCAAGTATGCATATGCTACCCATAGTTGAGAGAAAACTTTAGACTTCCTCCTATCAATAGGTGCTCCTGGTAAAATGCCTCCTTGAAAATAGGTGTCAAGGCGTAGAGTAGAGTGTGGATGTAGGTAGACAGATTTTCCCCTACCTATATTGCATAGGTCCCCTTACCTTATTTGTGCTTCCAAACTTTGAAACAAAGAAGGATCCATGCTCTTCATCTTGTGATGCCCTTCCTCCTCCTTTCCTTATTCTATCTTCAAGATCTCATCATTTGACAATGATGGTAAATGCTGCTCATGTGTTATACCAAGAGCCATATGTGTGAGATCTTGTGGAACTCCTTGCAAGTGTGCAAGAGTTTCTTTCCTTGGATCAAGTGCTCCATCCTCCTCTTCATGAGATGCTTGAGGTGCCATTTTCATGACTACTTTATCTCCTACCTTCGTCCCTCCTCTTTAATAACTAAAGTTACCTCACCATCAACAAGAGACCTTAGATCTTGGTCATCTAGTGAAGGAGGAATCTTCATGCTTTCCTCTTGAGAAGAGAATCCTTCATCCAAAGGAGATATTTCCCTTGGAAAGGCATCAAAAAAACTTACACCTTCTTCTATGGTCTTCAGAAATGGAGTTGGATTCATAGACCCTCCCAACTCATGCAAAGGATTTTTCTGTTGTGGTTTGATAGTGTCAACAGAAGATGTTACACATGGAGCTTCATCAAACCTCTCTATCAATATTGCAATAAACCTTGCATAAGTAGGTGTATTTGCATTATTCAAGGAAAAAGACTCAAATAACCACCAAGCATATTATTTACCTTAAAAATGCAGCGCTGCTACTTTGATGGCTTCAATCTATGAAACTTGATGTTGTTGCATAAAGTTGTCTAGCTCCTCGACCCAAACCCTAACTGGACATTTAGGTGATCCATCAAAAGTATATAGATAGAATATACTCATGCCTTGCTGCTCCATATTTGTGCCTTTGTTCTACTTGATCTTGCAGAACCCTTGGAAGTTCAAGTTATATTTGAACTCCTTGGATTGAGCTTCATACTCCTGCAAATACTCTCTAAGAGTCTCCTTCTCGGGTACACCTCCTTTCTTCCTCTTCATGAAGAAATCACAGACAGAATGTTGAAGCTTTGGTGATATGGCTAAGTGCACATATCCATGATATGAGGATTTAGAATGTTCCTCATGTATAGATCTTATATATTTGATTGAAATATCTTCCTGCTCTTGGAACTTTCTAGGAGTTTCACTGCTCCTTCTTCCTTCTTCTTGTTCAACCTCCTTGGAGAGGTTCTTACTGGATCTGAAAAGTGATGAGAGTAAACTCATCTTCTTCATCATTCTGAATTTTCTCCTTGCCTTGCATCACTTTGGCTTGAAGCCCATAGGTTGAGCCAAATATCTTGCTCTGATACCACTGTAATATTCCAAATTTGGAACAGCTCAGCAAGCTTGCTGAAATAACGCACTTCTGAGAATTATGTGCATATAAATGAGTTTGCAGCTCTTGGATCCCTTAGATCATCTCATCTAAGATCTAAATCCAAAAGGAGAGAAAAAATAAATTATACTAGGTGGGTTAAACATTTCTCCCACAAACTAGTCTAGCTGAAAATCACCCAAAGAGAGGGTCTGCAGCTGTATGCAAAGGACTGCTTCAGAAATAACGCAGATCCACTGAAGCAAAATAGGAGGCTAATATGGAGGTTCATAAATCATATATATAATATCAAATCGGATTTTATTTACAGCCCATACATTATACAAGAGAAATAATGAGATTATACAGCAAAAATCCTTAGAAATGAGGTGCTACAACCATAAGAAAAGACTGCATAACCATGACAGTGTTATTTTTAGGGGTTGAAGTAGAAGTTTATTAATCTTCAGATATAGAGCAGATCTGTACATAAAAATTTAGATCTAATACAAATCTATGTACAATAAATGCTGATATATACATTCCCCTTGGGGTTTTGTGCAAAACATGAAGCACAGAGAGTAGATCTGAGATATAAGGTTGTAGATCTACATAATGATTCATAAATTTCTGAATAATACAATGGTACAGAAGCTCAAATTTGAAACAACATGGATTGGTTGGCCAATCCATGGATCACCACAGTGAGAGGAAGGTTCCTAACACTAGAGATCTCTCCTCCAAAATGCAGACAAAACACCCTGCAACTTCTCTTTTGCAAATAACGCAGTCCACAGAGAGAAAATTCATTGTAGCCTCTGAGAATGGTTTGGACTGATGCCAAGATGTAGATCTGAAGGACAATCAGCTAATGAACTCTTCCAAGAGGTTAAAAGACACACTCACTGAGAAGAGCCACTAGTATAAGCTAGATCTGAGAAGATCTAGTGTCTTCCACTGCTGCAACTCACAAGGACATCTCAACCCTCAATAGGAGAAGCATTGTAGGTGTAAGATGAAGCTTGGCCTAAAACCTTGATGTGGAAAATATGGCACAAGTCTCCTCTAAGAGCTACTCAAGGAAGGAGGTGGGATTCCTGAACAGGAAGACCCAACAAGGGATGTCTGAGCAAACAATACCTTCAGAAATAATAATCTTCAACAACCTTCTCTTGTTGCTCTCCTCCTCTTTTTATAACATTGGAGTCTTGGCAAAACCCTAAACCACTTCATTAGTTTAGCCCCTTTCACATTTAGAGTCTCCTTCTAGAACTACATTGTCCCTCAAGGAGGTTCAATGCATCTAGACTGCGCTGTTGACTTGGTCAAAGGTGACCCACTCTTGTGATTTAGACCCATTCACACCTGCAGAAGTTTATTTACATAGCCTAGATATGTCTCTGTTCACATAGGCATTGATTTATTCTAGTTTTCAAGAGTTTTACATGTCCTCCTTTACAATTTATCCATCAATCATGAAATACAAAAATAAACAAGGAAAAATTAATATTCCTATTAGCTGCAGCTAATTTAGGAATATTAATATAGTATCAGGTATAATATCAAAGGTTTGTTTCTCTTTCCGTTGAAAAGGAGAAAAAAATTAGGGCTTAAGAAGCATTCTTAGAATATATTTTTTTTAGGGCTTAAACATTCCTAGATCTAGCATACTAATAATAATTGAATTAGTTACTTTGAATAATTTTCTTATTAATTAATTTTTATTTCCTATAAATAAGAATTAATTAATTAAAAATTATTATTAGAAACTTTGGGGTTTTTAATTATTGAAATTTATCACGAATATAATCAATTTGTCCTAATATTATTAGATTAATTAGGATTAAATCAACCATCCTAATAAAAATACCAATTAATTAATAAAGATAAATTAATTGGGTAAATTAATGTTAATATTAATCAATAATGGTATATAATTTAATTCTTATTTTTATTTAATTTTAATATTATTTTCTAGGGTTATCCTTACTATAATATAATCATTAATAATATACTCTAATATTACTGATATTTAAATTATTAAATATATATTAGTTCAATTATATATCATATAATAAATAAAAAAAACTCAAAAATGATTATTATTTTTATTAACATTTAATAGTAATAACTAATAATAAATCCAATTAAAAATTCTAATTAAAATGAAAAAATTTAATATCATTAACGTATTTTTATTATTAGTTCTTACTAAATTAAATATCATAATAATTATTAAATTACTATTAGATTTAATTAAGTAGATTGAATAAAATAAAATAAGAATTAATGAATAATATAAATTAAAATTAATTATTATTTGTTCCTTTCAGCTTTTCTTTTTTTACTCTTTTCACTATTAATTCATGACCTTTTTCTTCTTTCATCCTTCATTCTACATCTTTTCCCGAAGATGGATCCCCGTTGGGGTTCAAAACGTTGACCAATGTTCTATAATATTGTGGATAATCTGGAAAGCCTTTCAACAAAGGATATTGCACCAGGAAAAATATCTCTGTGGCTGCTCCGTATAGAATTGAACAGATAGATGATGGTTGATAAAAAAATGAGTATGGCAGATTGTTGAAAGGATTAACCTTGAGTTTGATGATGATTTTAGATGCATTCTTAATGACCATAATGCATAGAAACGTATTCTACGTTTACATATTATGAATGAAGAAGGTCCTAAAGGAGAGACACAAAATGAAAATTCTAAAGATGATGTTTTTTTGAAAAAAAATTGAAAGTAACATGCTTACATAAATGGCTCTAACGGGAATTCCAGATATCAATAAATTGTTTATCAAGTCTCAAAAAATCAACAAGTTTGACGAGAATGATGGATTCTGAACTGAGACAGAATGGATGCTGGACGCAGAAGGTGTCAATATGTTAGCTGTGATGTGCCATGAAGATGTGGATGCTACTAGGACAACTAGTAATCACTTGATTGACATTATTGAAGTGCTTGGTATTGAGCCTGTGAGGAAGGCTCTTCTGGATGAGCTTCGAGTTGTGATATATTTTGATGGGTCATATGTGAACTACGGGCATCTAGCCATTCTATGTTATGGGTTATGTATAATGTGCTACTTGGTGGCTGGAAGTTGATTTATAATTCAAACTGTGGTTACGGTAGATTGAAAATTTATCTCTGAAAATATTCTCGTGCTTAGAGCTATATTTTTTCTTGAGCATATTAATTTTGGCGGAGATTCCTTGGTGGCTCTACTTGAACCTATAATATTTTCAGGATTGTCCATACCTACCATTACTTCTATGCACATGACATAATTACTGTGTTGGCTTGAGGGGTCCTGACCCAGGTTCGGTGTGCAAGGTTTGCCAACAAACCCCTATACTACTGGCCCTTTTGGCAGTGACCTTCTTGCGTAGGTCAAAGTCTCACCCGAAGTAGTATGGATGGGTGTTGGAACCAGGTTTCCGCACCCTGAGAAAGGATGGGTAACGCAAGTAGAGCTGCACTAGGTCCTGTAATCCTCGATTAACTTATTTTGTGCAGGGTTAATTAAGTCTCTATTCGCATCCACATGCACTATATCTATAGTTATATTCTTGTTATAACATCAACACAGTAGCACATAAACAGAACATAATAGATCTAGGTCCAAGAACGCAGTATACAGATCTTTCGCAACTTAAGGAAAGAAAACACAAAATACAGAAATTATTAGTAATTGACACAAAAGTACTGACAGATTCAGTTCTCTAACAATATTTCACATTCATTCATTCATCAATTCTTCTTTACAATTCCCTTCCCAACCTGCGCACACAATAGCAGCGTCCCCACACAGCTGGACTTGGATCTCTGCGCACACAGCCAACAGAATTCCGATCCCCAAAACCCAATAGATAGTTAAATCAAAATTCACATCAATAGCTCATCATATCCTACCTTACAATACAAAAATGGTCCTCTATTTATAACAATCTAGCCTATTATTTCCTATGGTCCGCAAACCATGGTTTTTGGACCCCTGGTTTTCCATTTTACCCAATACAACACTTTCAGGGCTTTGACCCACCCCAAAACCCCTCCGCTAGATTAAATCTAATAAAAAATATTCAAAATGGACCAGTTTCACAGCTTGTTAGGAGACCCCATTCCAACAGTCCCCCAACACAATCTTGTGACTAATCTTGAGTCAATACAGTGGCACAGCCTCTATTTGTGCGCGCAAGGTTGCTAGAATGAAGATGAGTAGAGGGAGCACTTCCTAACTTTGGGTCGCAGCTCGTAGCGCAATGTTGACAAGTTTTAGGGAGGCAGTGTCGTCTAGAGCTGTGGTAACCCTTTCTAACAACCGGTGGAGGTGCGCAATGGTGGACTGAGCATCTTCGGTGAGCTGAGGTGCAGTGTCGGCCCATAGTTTCAACCATTTATGGATTACATGATTTTTGTGGCGAAGGTTCTCAAACTTGTCCAAGACAGCTAGACGTTGCGCAGAGGTGGTGGAGGCTCTAACTTGATCCAGAGTAGCTTCCGCCTGCTGTAATTCCTTATGGATATGCTGAATTGTAGAATGGTGTTGGATGGCCGTCCATAGTTGGGTAGCTGTTTCGACCAATTATGCGCCCCGTGTCAACTGATCTTGAATAGTATGTGAAGCATCTGCGACCACTGCAATTCGTTGGTCCCGTACTTCCAGAGGTATGTCATACTACTGTTGCATGGCCCGGTCATGGTGGCGAACTTCATGCAACACTCTGGTGTACAATCTTCGTAGCTTTGTGCGAGATAGCTGTGCTAAATCTATTTGGATGTCCCCAGCAGTTGGATCAGGAGCATTAACTAGGGCAATGTGAGGGAGTAAACACGCATTACTTATGTTGGGCGGTACTCGAGAGTTGTGGAGAAGTCACAGCATGTCCGTGTATCGCAGCGTTCCTTCTTGGTGCAAAACCAGCTGGGACCTGACTGTGATGCTTCAAGTGGGAGACTGCGGTACTAGTAGACCTTATTCTACTATATCTTCTAAGGCCAGCCACATGGGTGCCGTGGCTATCCCTGGAGTGCGAAGGTCGATTGCGTAGTAATGGTGCCTCTCTATTCGTGGCTCGTAGAAAATTCTTTCTGCAGGAAGCCAGCGCTCGATCTATTGGCTACATTTCATAGTTCTAGGCCCTCTCAAGACGATGTCTGCGGGTATTGAGCAACTCGGGGACGGATCATTCGGCGGGTTAGGGTCCATCTTAGCAACAAGAAAATGGGCACCCCAGAGAATGTTAATGAGTGCAAAAAACCAATACACAGATAGCAGGAGCATGTTGTAGGGTGAATAAATATCCTGGTGCGAAGTGATCCAGCCAACCGCACACCGTGCGGAGCTATTTACAGGTGGAGTAGCCCATTTGTGAGACTGGCCATTGATAAGGTGGATCAATATTACCATAAATGGCTGCATTGATGATCTTCCATCTATTTTTTTTACTTGTAAGATTCCTTTTTTATCAAATTGAGATGTGATGATGGGCATCCTTCATGCCTAAGGTCATTTCCACGGAATGTCAGACCATGAATGACGGCTGCATGTCGTTCACGTACCCTAAATGAAGGTCAATGCGAGGTGTTTCTGCAAGTTTTCCATCAGTCTTTGCGAGCCATGCACTTCACCCTTGGTCAGGACATCCATGTACGATAGGGCTGCATCACGCGTCCTCGTGCCATCTATTACTTGAAGCGTCCGCAAATTCTCCCAATTACACGTGGGTTTAGGCAGGTCCGTAACCTAATGCACGCCTAGGCCAGAGGTACCCTGGAAAGCCTATCCGGGCAAGTTTTGATCACACCCTTGAGTGTTGTATTTCAACAATTATCTGCATAGGTTGACTGACCTTGGAGCCCATCTGGCAACTGGGGTCCCTATGCGCAGGATCACCCTTCTCCAATACTTCTCCTGAGTGAAGAATACCGGTACTTGCGTAGGCACTCCGCACAATGTTAGTGGCAGTGCTCCTAGCCTGCGTTCCATGGGAATATAAGGTTAAAAAGTGTTCAGACTATCATCTATGTCCTCCTAGTAGGGCAGGTTTCTTTCCTTGGTAGAGATGCGACGAAAATTCCTGACAGTCTAAAGACATCGAAGCACCGAAACCTCGTGCAATTTACCTTGCCAATTTTCCAGCTCCTCATCAGAGTCGAAAAAACATTAACTGTCCTTTTCCCAGTAGAGAATTCCCTCATCCATGGGGTTAACCTGATCTTCATCCTGCGCAGTTAATTTATAAATGTGATCTAATTCCTCCTTCTCATAGGCTGGCTCTGTATACCACACACCTTCTGCTAGATCTAGTGGAACTATAACACGCATAACTTTGCTTTCAAACACCATGCTACACTCCTTAAGATTGATGACACCCCCCATGTCAATTGCCCAATCTAGTCCAAGGAGCACAGGGTAGGGATCTGCATCTTCCACAATTTCTATTACTTCAAAGTCAACTAGGACCCTTACCCCTGTGATGTCAACCATGACTTTTGGTAACCTCCCTAGAGGGATGATTTTTTTTTGATTGGCCATTCGCAACTAGATGGTGGACCATTATAATTTAGGCTCTCCCATTCATTGCCATGTCTATTTTGGTAATACATTCGCATCTGACCCTAGATCTAAGATAACCTGATCCATCTCGTAGTCACCAATGGCGCAGTCAATCGCATCTCTCTTCCGGTGCGCTTCTTATAGCTGTATAGTTTGTGCACATCCTTGGTCTTAGGGATCAAATTGGACCGAGCTGTGCACGTATTTAGTAGTGTTTGGATATTTCCTACAACCTGTGGATTTTGTAGCAGCTTCAGACATGCTGGTAAAAAGGGCTCAACTCCTTTCTCTATCTAAGGTTGCATCGGCAGCTGCACGAGGGCTGCTAGTGGTGTTTATTCTTTGAAAGGCACTCCTTCCTGGGAGGCAAGCTCGTTTTTTTCTCCCTAGGTGACCAGCCCGCTGCATGTCATGAATTTTACATAGGGATTTGACTTTCTTAGCTCAGTTTTAATTCTTTGTACATTCTGCATAGGGGTGGGCTGCTTTTCCTGCATCTTGGCTATTAAAATTGGGTAGTCCTCTACCTCATGGTCCAGCTGCCTACAATATTTGCACGATGGCCTGGTGGGATTTTGGCATTCTCTGGCAAAGAGACCTATTTCTCCAGAGTTATAACAGATTAGCTGCCCACGTCCTCGCCCTACGCTTCCTCCCCGACCTCCTATGCCTCGGGCCGACGATCCTCCAAAGTGCGCAGAAAGTCTCGGTGACTTAGGGTCCGATTGTACCCTATATAAGTTCCCACGATCCATCACTAAGTCATAAGTACGACAGTTCTGCTCATCGTGTCTTACTGATCGGTAGAATCAACACCATTGTTGCTTTAGTTCTGGGACATATGCACCTAACCGAGGGCAATGGTTCATATCATGTAGTCCTTCTACCCAAAAATCATCACACCATAGTGCAGGTTCGCTTGAACCTGGTCATAACAGGACGGGTTCCCTACTTGCCCCTGGGCGTACTGGACTAGGTCCTCCTGCTTGCATGTAATCTGTCAGCAGAGGGCACTAATCCTTCATATGGCCAAACACCTGGCATCGTATGCACCAGATATATGTGCAACTTTCCTTTCCTCATTCTTTTCGTAGGTTCTGCATCTCCATATGCATAGCCCCAAGTTGTTCCTGGATTTTTTGTACCCCTGCTGACGTATCCTCTTAGGGGGAAGCCTCTAGTTTCATAGCGACTTCCATAGCCTTTTCCTACGACTCAAAGGTCTAATGACTCATTGACGTGCGTAGGTGAGGTAAAAAAATAGCGATGAACCATTCTTTATGTTGTCTATCATCATATTCGAATCCTCCTTCCTTGATTGCTTTCTTCAATCGCCGATCAGCCTCCCATACTGACTCAGACGCACCATGTTTGAAGTCCTTCACTTCTATTACCAGTTGGGAATAAGATT
This sequence comes from Pinus albicaulis, assembly GCA_034641835.2. NCBI lineage: Eukaryota > Viridiplantae > Streptophyta > Pinopsida > Pinales > Pinaceae > Pinus > Pinus albicaulis. The sequence goes on along the minus strand of CM076575.1, from coordinate 518,356,327 downwards.
TCGGCTTCCTGAATTGGTGCTTCAAATCGTCCTTGATATCTTGAATAGATGTGCTCCCATTCTGGGCAATATAACACATATACCAGTCCAGGGCCCTGTCCTCGAATGTCAACGACAGCTGTGCCCTTTTTACCATATCACTTGCCACATTCTGTGCAGTCCATACAGAGTCTACAGCGAACCAAAACCGGTCCATATCCTCATCTCCTACCCCCTTGAAGGTAGGTATTTTCAGACGCGCAACCATATCACTATCTAGGGGGTGTGGTGGTATAGGCGAATTCTTACCTTTGTGTGTCCTAGGTGGCGATTTAGCTGGGGGATCTTGCGTAGCTGGTTCCTACAATAGATTGTAGGCGGATCTCCCTCCGTCAAGGTTGGTCTGATAGTATTTACCACTGCGTGTCACGCTCCCTTCTAGATCCAAGGTCATTCAGTTAGTATGAATACACAGAATGCTCTTTTCACACAGTAATTTCTTGATCAACAACGGTAACGTCCTCGGGAATTTTCCTTGAAACCCTTTAAAGAATCGTTGTTCGGCCTCATAGTATGATACAAATTGATCAATGGAAAATTCCATCACAAATCCTCCCAGCACACTATCCACCCAGTGATCCACTGTGCGTGTGATAGTATTATCAGTTTTTTCCAGCTACTCAAGAAGCTCTGGGGTCCACTGAGTGACTCGCGCATCCTTCCAGCCCTTTTGGAATTCCAAAATTCTAGTCAGCCACTCCCGAAGTTCAATCGCAAAGGTTACAAATAATATTTCGTAGCTTTCAGTAAGGATGTACCTATTTTTCCACCTTTCCGCCGTTAACTTCTCACTGCGATTTTCTTTTACTGTGAACTCCTGGATCTGTCTTTCAAACCAGTCTTCGATCTCTTTTCTTTCAGGTTTCCAATATTTTATTTTCATTACCTGATTCCTCTCTCAGACTTCTTGAGGTCCCGGCAACGGAACCATTTTTTGGCTTGAGGGGTCCTAACCCAGGTTCAGTGTGCAAGGTTTGCCAATAAACCCCTATACTACTAGCCCTTTCGGCAGTGACCTGCTTGTGCAGTTCAAAGTCTCACCTGAAGTAGTATGGGTGGGTGTTGGAACCAGGTTTCCACACCCTAAGAAAGGATGGGTAAAGCAATCAGAGCTGCGCTAGGTCCTGTAATCCCCGATTACCTTGTTCTGTGCAGGGTTAATTAAGTCTCTATTCACATCCACGTGCACTAGATCTATAGTTATATTCTTGTTATAACATCAACATAGCAGTACATAAACAGAACATAACAGATCTAGATCCAAGAATGCAGTATACAGATCTTTCATAGCTTAAGGACAAAAAACACACAATACAGCAATTATCAGTAATTCACACAAAAGTACTCATAGATTCAGTTCTCTAACAATCTTTCACATTCATTCATTCATCAATTCTTCCTTACAATTCCCTTCCCAACTTGCGCACACAGTAGCAGGGTCCGCATACAGTTGGACTTAGATCTCCACGCACACAGCCAGTAGGAGTTTGTTCCCCAAAACCCAAATAGATAGCTAAATCACAATTTGGATCAATAGCTCATCATATCCTACCTTACAATACAAAAATGGTCCTCTATTTATAAAAATATAGCCTAATATTTCCTATGGTCTGTAAACTGTGGTTTTCAGACCCCTGGTTTTCCCTTTTACCCAATACAATGCTTTCGAGGCTTTAACCCACCCCAAAACCCCTCCACTAGATTAAATATAATAAAAAATATTCAAAATTGACCAGTTTTGTAGCTTGTTAGGAGACCCCGTTAAAAAATTATTGAAGTGCTTGGAATTGAGCCCGTGAGGAAGGCTCTTCTGGATGAGCTTCAAGTTGTGATATATTTTGATGGATCATATGTGAACTACGGGCATCTAGCCATTCTATGTGATGGGTTATGTATAATGTGCTACTTGTTGGCTGGAAGTTGATTTATAATTTAGACTATGGTTACGGTAGATTGAAAAGTTATCTCTGGAAATCTTCTCATGCTTAGAGCTATAGTCTTACTTGAGAAAATTAAGTTTGGTGGAGATTCCTTGGTGGCTCTACTTGAACCTATCATATTTGCAGGATTGTCCATACCTAGCATTACTTCTATGCACATGACAAAATTATTGTCAAAGAGACTGAGACCCCTATTTAGTCCCCTCCAAAGAGGGAAATATTGAAAGTAGAAGTCCCTACAAGGAATTCAATGAAAATAGAACATCAAAAGGGCTATGTAGCTGCAAATAGTAACTCTTCCCAAGGTCGGAAAATAATTTTTGTAGTTATTTTTATTCACAACTTGAACACTTTTCCCAAGGAAATCCTACCTTATATTACAAAAGGAAACTTATTTTGTATATATTTATTACACTTTCTTCAAATGATAACACTATGTGTGTAACCATGCATCATAATTGTGATCATTTACATGAATAGACTCCTTTGTGGAAACATTAGTTACTTATCCTACTAAAACTTAAGCTCTATTGAAGGTATGAGTAAATTTTAAAGAACATTCGGTAGCCAAACCATAAAACCTATACAGGAAATCATATCCTCATGGATTAACCTTATTTACACATGAAACAATCCTCTTAGTATCCACCTAACTTGTTCACTTGATTTTGATAGACATTGGTTCCTAGCATATGTACAATGATCATATCATCCTTCATTATTTGGACTGTAGGTTTTATGTCTGTGAAATGATGCATACTAGTCACTCCAGAATATGTTATAAATTTACCATGGTAAGAGGAGACTTGTGCTACAAAATGGTCATCATTCTTTTCATTTATTAAATAGGAAAAGCTCATGACAATGTATAGTAATGCATTCTCCTTATGTTATATATGACAAGTTCATGACAATGTAGTGTAATGCATTCTCCTTATGTTATGTATGACAAGTTCTAAAATCTAGAACCTTATGTTGAGTTCAATATTTACTCATGATTGTGTATTTTAACTTCAAAATATTTTTGGAATGTGCTTAAGTGACACATCTTGTCTAAATAGAAATTATTCAATTGCAGAAAAATGAATACTATTATTTCCAAATGTCCTAGACTAAAAAGGTAAAACTCTATTTACTAATACTATTATTTCCAAATGTCCTAGCTACTAATCAAGGTAAGATTCTATTTAATAATCAAGGAATTTGTGTCGAATACAATACCTCATAGAACATTACGAAAAGGGCTCCAAGTGGGGTGAAAGGTGACGAGACACCTTGAGGAACCCCTCCAAACCAAGGCAAACTCAATAAAAATGGTGGGTGCATATGTCTCCAAATCAGCAATCCATGTGTGGTCACCTCGTGTTCTAATATGTGCACTTCCACATATACATAGCAGATAAGAGACAAGAATCATATCAAATGAAAAAATACAGATGAAAAACTTGGGCCATATAATTGATGTGAAAGAAAAACTTTTAGATATGGTTTGACAAATCTTGTACGCTCTCTTCATGTTTAAGATGAAACTATTTTCATCCTTACCATAGTATATATTATTTAGGTTAGATATTCACAAGAAGAAATGTATTTGAAACCTTTCCAATAGCTAGGCTATGAACATCAATAATCCATGTTAGGGTAGCAACTGAAATCATCCTGGAAAATACAAGCTTTCCATTTCAAATGCAACTCTAAGTACTTAAGAAATAAAAAACTTCCTAAAAATAGATAATATAGCAAGCCACACTGCTTTGGGTCACTTGCAACTTATGAAATCAAATCTATCATATAATAATATCACATTTATCATTACTCAAAACAATGAGGATAATAGTATAATTAGCTCTACCTCTTTTGTAACATCCTTTCCAAAAAATGCATATTGTGATGCATCAAATCGGTCAATAAGGGCACGCTCTTCCGCTAAATTCTTTGGATCCTTTATGTCCTCCATTAGATCAGATGATTGAGTCTGGCTAGAGTTAGAATTATACAATATTCCCTCACTATGAGCACCTCAGTGAATCATGTTTTTCATTAACTAATTATCATAATATGATTTAAAATTTACCTTGAACCCATTTTAGTCTCTGCATATTAATGCATTATATTCTTACATGGCACTGTATGAAAGAGATCTACTGTGCTATTTCCACATAAATATAAAGTTTCTTTTTGAAACTTTTATTTTAATATTCCATTGATTAAAGGAAATCATTCTACCTTTAGCTTAGATAAAGTTTCACTTACCACACACCCACGTTCTCACCATGGCTTGAGACATATGTACTAACCACTTATAAATTTCTAATCATCATGGTTTATATATTACGATTTCACTACTCATAGTGATCTAATGAGAACCATTGGCCAGATCGATGGAAATATGTTATATTCCCCCATTATCTGTTGGGGAACACCTGAACTGACTATCTACATCATTAACTGATTATCAAAATATGATTCAAACTTTTCCCTTTTCCCAATTTTAGTCTGTGTTTATTAAAGCATCATATTATTACATGACACTAAATCAATGTGGCCTTGTGTATGGAACGCCATCGTTGTTGACAATACTTTAGTGGCACAACAAAGAAATAGGTTTTCTTGTTCCTCATTTTGTGTCATATCTGCAACCTTTGGGTTGTTAAATAACCCTTTGTTAAGGAAGTGGGTCTACCATTTCCTTAGATTCCAAGACCAAAAGGTATTCTATTTCACCAACTTCAACCAGGATTTGCAGCTGGCCTTTCCCACTGAGATGGACTACATCCATGAGTCATGAAGGTCTCCAAGACTTTCACCTGGTTTCAGATGTAGTATGGTTCTATTGGTCACATTATATTGACATAACAACATGTTCTCTAGGAGTTTCAACCTAGGTCTTAACACTGAAAAGTTGTTTGATTTAACCACTTGACCACAAGCTATTTGAACAGTATATTTGTGTAACTTATTCTAAAAATATACTAAACTACAATAAGGAACCCTACAAGAGCCCACATATAGATATGTCAGGCCACAAAAAACAACAAGAACCAGTTAGACAAGAACGAAAAATGGGCTTCCAACATTCATGGGCTCTACTTATTAATGAAAACAAAAAGAAAGAGGCATCTTGCCTGACAAAACTAAGCCATGAGTTTGATCTTCAAAGGTCCTAAATCATCCACCCAATCTTATAACAAGACTCGACATTCCAAGATTCCTAAATATTAGAACTTGGTTAACTAAATCCATTTGGCTTACCTCAGAAAGTGAGAGGGTGCATTTGGGAGAACTTGAATAAAACTCTAAAATTCTCTACACACCCAAATTTTAGGTAAACTCAAGGGGGATGGGGGGGAAACTCTATGTAGTTAACTAGGGTAATTCTTCCCTAGGGTTTTATAGGTTACTAGGACTTCAGTAGAATTCCTTTTCTAAATAATAGTCAATTTAATACAATTAATAAATTCTTCAGTGAACAATATCAATTTTTCAAAGATATAATAGGTTGAATAGAGAAAAGTAGCATTCAATTAATCCACATTCCAATACAATATTTAATAGAAAAGTGTATTGTTCATCAAACCCATACAATAATTTGGCACAATATTAAATATCCATACAATATGGTTCACGTTTAATAGACAGAACCAATTTAAGCATTAAAATAATACCATAACTAGTGACTTGATTGCTAGCCCTACAAGGAACCTAGACTGCTCAAGATATCCAAGTTTTGCCTCAAATGTGCACTCTAATCCTGTTTCAATCCTCTACAACAGAATTGAACCTGTCCACCCTACTCTGCTATAGAATTTGCATTTGATTCTACTACATGAACCCACAAGTTGACTCGCCTCTGTCACATAATTTCTTCAGAACTTTGGACTGCCACAAAACTACGAATAGTTTCACATACCCTTCAGATCGACTAGAATGGCCTTTGGTTGACCTCAGGACACTCGTCTACCTGAGGGAAAATGTCTCCTTTAGTCAAAGAGTAGCTCGTAGGCCCTTATATTAGGTTTAAACTAATTTTTCCCTCAAAACCAATTGGCCCTCTCGCATACACTACGAAGTCTCCTGAGCGCTTTTGCATTTGAGGAAATCTTGATTTTGTATTAATTTTTGGAAATTCCTGCACAAAACGGTGGAAAATTATATTTTCAAAACACTCACATGCGACATGGTGTTTCTTCCAAGTCATAGAGTTTTCAATTGTTATCATTGGAACATAACCAGTTGGCAGGTTTTCTTCAATAATGGATCTGTAAATTCAAGGATTTTCACGTGCTCAGTTTCTCCAATAATTTTTTGTATGGAGAGATTCCCACCCAAGTATCTGAATTGCAAGCTCTATGGACTACATCCAATCCAACAGAGGTTGTCTCTCAGGACGGAACTCTATGGGAAATTTTTGATGAGTTGTCTGCTAATCGTTTTGATCCATTGATAGGACACAAACACATCAAATATGGGATCTAGAAAAAAAATACTAAGATATGCCAGAAAATAATCCAAACACAATAAATGAAACATGCAACTCAGGTTCAAGACATCGAAATCAAACAAGCTCCATAATTTTTCTTCGAAGGCTTTAAAATCTAGCATTTTAAAAATCTAAACGCAATCAGAAAATAGAAAAATATTCAATTTGGTCATTTATACTAGTTCATTTTATTAATACCTGATGGTAGGCTGTCGATGAAGGTGAGAAACATCTTACTTCCCCCTCAGAAGCCAATCTGACGTGCATATCCATAGCTATGGCATTAACCAACTATCTCAAAATATATAAAGGAGTAGAACATTCCTCCTCAAAATCCTGCAGAATGGCCACCACACAATTCCACTTGCTCCGAATCCTGAAGGGTGTATTTTTTTCAGGTGGGAATAGGGAGGCTGGGGTAAAGGGCGAAATTTTTTCGAGGTGGGAATTGGAATTAAAATAAAAAAATAAAAAATAAAAAAGTAAATGTAAATAATAATATTAAAAATTATATATAGTATTAAATTAAAAATTGAATATCAATAAATAAGATATTAAGGTGTATATAAATTATTTAATATGTAAAACTTACAAACAAAATTAGTAGTTTTATGCAGTGATATTTATGTGTGTCAAGATTATAACCTTTTTGAATTTTTAGTAATCTATGTGTTCATATTTAAATTAAAAGACTCAAAATTAAAATTATGTGGTTTCTTCTTATTTTAATATAGACGTAAAAAGGTATGATAACATGGCCTCTCCTAAGGTTTGACAATTATTATTATTTTTAACCAATATTCCACCTATCACAATGTGGCCAATTGCTGAGATTTAGCATTATGAGTGTGTTGTAGCTGCTATAACACCACCCAAAATTTTGGGTTCCCCCCGTTTTTCTTGCTCAACCCATTATGGTTTCGATCAGACTCTTAACTGGTTACTCTCCTCTCCCCATTTCTGTCGAACTTTGATGTTGTCCACATTCGATCTTTACATGTTTCCCCAACACATCATGTGTTGCCTCAAATGTTGACCTTATAACTACATTAGGGTTTCAAAGGCATGTCACTTCGATGATGTGCCAATAGACTCCCATGAATTCAAAAATTATCTTTCCCTAGCATGTATCGCAACCAACAAAATCACTGGATGTGGACAACAGAGATTTCATTTTTGGCTCCCCCTATGTTGACTATACTAGGGTTTGGGAGAAACTATAATTTGGAAAGAAAGTGACCCCCTTTCTTTTTTTAACCTATGCCTCTAAGGGCACAGTCTCATTGACATCACACGACATCATGGTGAGATTTATTGCATAGCATGTCACCCTGGCTCTTGAGAAAAGGATGGCCCTATTGAATCAACTAATGTAAGATTATTTGTAGGGATAAGGCTTTGTGATAAAAAGGAAGGCCAAGGGATTGGTGAAACAATCACTCATTATACCCACACACAATGAATCATAACTTAAGCACATAAATGTATCTTAAATATGAAAGAACAACCAACTCTATCATAGGATTTTCAAGTCATTCTTCAACTTAAGACATTGTTTCCCTATCTCTCTAGCCCACTCCATTTCCTCCTAGGCTGACCAAACCCCTCGACAAACCTAGTCCACTTTGGTCACACTACATACTTGGAAACTAACCATATCCTCAAATCCAAAGCCTTTGCCACAAGTTTGTAAGCAATGGTAAGAAAAGTAATAAGCTTCCAACCATCTATACAGTCTCTCATTTTATTATGAGGAATAGGGTTCATCAAGCCATAATTGATACTTGACAGACTCAAAGAGGAACCTAGAACAGAAAATCTAAATCTAAGCAACAAATATGATCCCCAATAAAGTCCCACATGAACTTATAGACTTCATAAGGAAAAACATCCAATATTGAGGATTTTCCATTTTGCATAAAATTAAAGGAAGCACATAAATTATCTCTCATAATATCCTGGACCAACATATCATTGTCCCCAATAGTGACCTTGCAAATGATTATCATGCAATAAACATCTTGGGCAACGCCCACACTATTTTTCAAAGCAAGAAGAGAAAATATAGACAAAGGGATACCTACTACATATGTATATTATATAAAGTCAATATACCAAACTCCACCTTCACATTTGTCTCCTTCACACCCAAAAATGGTCAGGTCCCCCTTAAAGATGCATTAAGTTGTCAACAAAGAAGAGGTCATCCAATTCCACAACCATTATTGCTTAAAGCTAAGGATAGGGGCATACAAAACAAAAAAAGTATCACATGGTCCTAAACCAAGAGCATGACCCAAACACGCATGCCTAAATCAAGAGCATGATCACCCAAATACGCATGCCTAAATCAAGAGCATGACCCAAACATGCATGCCTAAATCAAGAGCATGACCCAAACCGTTGCAACTCCGTCAAACTCCATCTTGCTCCATTGCCCAACCAAGTCGAAGAAGCTCTACTTCAATATTCTCCTCCAAGACTTCAAGTTCAACACGAATCCTTGGGTTCTCTTATTTCATATGCCTCAACCTGTACAAGGTCTAAAAATCCCCCCCTTGAAATTCTTCCCAAATTGCCATGTCTTGTTATGTAGCTTCGACCTTGACCAATTTCTTGCCCCTTCCAATTTTTCACTGAGACCAACCAATATAATGTCCAAGCTTCGATACCAACTACATCCATGTCATTGTATTCCTATTTTAATCTTCAATTTTCAACAAAGCTCAAGTTTCCCTGAATTGAGCTCTGATACCATCTATCACGATGTGGTAGTGGTACTAGTGCTTCACCCGTGTGAGGGCACCCAAGGAAACCTTGTTCGGGTGTGTTAGGTTGGGTCATGTTGTGTGAGGGCGGCCATGTAAAAAATGCTAAGTGGTGATCGCCCGTATGCCTTGTGCACGTTCATGTGGTCTGTTTGTCGTTTTCTCCCACGAGCCTTCGTTCGGGTCGTGTAAGTCGGGTTGAGCCATTAGGGTAGGTCAAGTCGTATCCTTTGGGTCATGCATTCGGGCAGGTCGAGACGTGTGCATGGGCTAGTCAGGTCATCTGTTCAGGTGGTTCAGGTCATGTCGTTGAGGTCATGCATTAAGGTAGGTTGGGTCATGCATTCGGGTGGGTCGAGTCGTGCGTTCATGCGAGTCAGGTCGGATCGGGTCGTGTCATGGGACCATGTTAAAAATGCTAAGTTGTGGCTGCTCATGTTCCTTATGCACGTTCATGTGACCCATTTTCCAATTGCTCCCTCATGCCATCGTTCGAGTGGGTCAGGTCAAGTCGTCTAAGTGAGGCCAAGTTAAAAATGCTAATTTCCTGGTGCATGTTTGTGCAGCTTGTTTTCCTTTTTATCCCTAGTGTCTTCATTTGATCAGGTCGGGTTGAGTGAGGGCAGCTATGTTAGAAATACTAAGCTATGACCGCTCGTGTGCCTTGTGCACATTTTTGCAGCCCGTTTTCCATTTTCTCCTTGGTGCCTTCATTTAGGTAGGTCGAGTCGGGTCGTGTGAGGGTGGTTGTGTAAAAAATGATAATTTTTGATTCCCCGTGTGCCTTGTGCATGTTCGTACGACCCATTAATTGTTTCCTCCCTCGTTCCCTTTTCCGGGCGAGTCAGGTCGAGTCAGGTCGGGTCATGTGAGGGCGCCCAAGGAAACACATTCAGGTGAGTTGGGTTAGGTTGTGTGAGGGTGCCTAAGAAAATGCATTTGAGAGGGTTGGGTCGGTTCAAATTTGGTAATGTCATGTGAGAGCACCCAAGGAAACACGTTCAGGTAGATCGGGTCAGGTCAAGTTTGTGAGGGCATCCAGGGAAACACGTTCGGGTGGGTCGGGTTGTGTGAGGATGCCTAGGGAAATGCATTCGAGTGGGTCGGGTAGTGTGAGGATGCCTCATCAGGAGTTCATAAATTTTTCTCGAAATTAAAGGTGCTCGAAACTATGCTAAACCTGAGCGACTTGGTAGATCTCGTCTTCCTGATTTCGGCATCGCGAATGGTTCAAAAAACTGATTTCATATGAGGGAGATATCAGGTTCTGATCGATTTCCCAAATAGCTAAATTTGCAACGGGTTTGAATGGGATGCCCAGTCAGCATGCAAGTGCACAATCAACAAAAATAGGAATATTCCTAAGAATATTCCCTTTTTTTCCAAGCCAGTCAGAGACTAACAAGTGTGATTTCATTCATTGATGGTGGATTGTACGGTTTTTTTTGGACCAATGGATAGGTGACACGTAGCCGGCCCAGAGGCTGCCACGTGTCCCCTGGGTGGTGTAGTAAAATTTTATGAGGTCTGGGGGGTTCGACCCCACGACCTCCAGCATGCGCGTAAAGCTCTCCACCAACCAGGTTTCGTGTTGTTTCTTAAGGGTCAATGGTAATATTTATGTTTTGAAAACTTTTTATAAGGTCCCAACCCACCGCCGGCCCCATGGAGTGGTCCCAATCCTCGCATTCACAGCAAAAAAAAAACTTAATGTTCCACATCAACAGTTATCTGATGTCTCCGCAAACCATTAACACCACAATTAGTGTCATGGGATACCTCACCATGAGTTAAGTGCCAACGTTATGTTCCTAACTTCGGTTTCAAAGGAGTGAACCACATTTTGTGCATGTAGTTCTACTCCAAGGTTTGTATAACCATGGGGGTTTCAGGGGTTGGCATGTGGCCACCCCCTCCCCTTAACCATAAATTTTAAATGCTACGGTTTTTCAACTAACAGAGAATAATTGAGCCCACTAAATTTCAGAAAAATGTTATTTTTAACTGCAGATAAGTGTAGTTCTCCACATTTAGTGGAGGATTTTTAGGGGATATTGGGGAAAAGGCTAGGAGGTTCAATTTTCGACCAATTTTGGTGAAGAGACTACCTAGACTAATTGGATCATTTTGTATCCATTGGTGTAGAGAAAACAACCATTGGAGGCATGTAAACACATGTATTTGCAAAATTTTGAGCATAATGAAAGATGGACATGCCATTGGGAGCTGGACCAGCAGATGTAGGCTAGGAGGGGTGAACTGATTCATCATGTCTCTTGTGTAAATGTTATGTGTGGCTTTATTTCTTTGTTATACATTGTTTTTTAGTGTTATTTAGGCTTATTTTCATGCCTATAATTCACAAATTCATCTATGTTTCATGGTTAAAAATCCTCAATCCTTAAGCAAACAGCTAGAGACAAATATGTACATGTTTATTAACTGAAAAGACACTTAGCACAAAAAACTAATACAGTCCTTTTAGATCATGTTGGTATCAGAGCTAGCATTTATTCTCTGGTGTTGTTGTGTGCAAAGATTTGTTTAATTGTTTGCAAGTTTTCACATACTTACTAGGCTCGAGCTCAAGAGAGGAGAAATAAAATTGGTCGAAGCAAGAGGGTCTCAAAGTGAGCTACAAAAAAGGAGGGAAATATTTCCACATTCTCCACCACCTAGTTCACCTCCTAAAGAAGCATAAGAAACATTAATCATGCCTCCAGAGGAAGCAGAAATCCACGAAGAAGTGGATCCCAAAGAGGAAGAAAGAGTGTTAAGGAAAACATTCCTTGACACGACTGAGATGGTGAGAATCCTTTATCAATAAAGGAATGAGAAACTAGAAGGAGAAGGATCCAAAATTCACAAGGAAGGACAGGGATCACCAGGAGGTAAAAATGATGAAGATAAGTCAAATAATGGAAATGGAGGAAAGGAGGTAGTGGAAAGTCACCATCCTCACCCTCATAATCATCATCCTCTACTTCATCTTCAGTACATCAGCCACACAAGTCAAAGAACATTGGTAAAAGTCATTTTCTAAAACTTGATTTTAAGTTTGAATTGCCAATGTTTAATGGTGAATTCAATGTAGAAAATATTGATAATTGGAATAGGAAATTGGAGGTCTATTTGAGAATCCATAACCTTCAAGATGATGATACCAAAATCCAATTAGCTTAATTGAGAATGGAGGGTGCAACACTTGTTTGGTGGGAAGCCAAGACAAAGGAGGAGATCAAGAAGCATGCTAAGATTATCCTCTCATGGAATGATTTAATTACTGCAATAAAAAAAAGTTGTATCCATTAGCTCGTATGCAGAAAGCCATAATGAACTGGAAAAGCTTTAGACAATTGAAAGGACAAAATGTACAAGAATACACCTAAGAATTTCGGAGAAGAGCTCTCTTATTAGGGGTAGATTTGCAGAGCTAAGATACTTTGCTCAAATACATAGGAGTCTTACATAGCTACCTAAAACATACTATCCTCATGTTTAACCATAAAAATCTATATGAAGTATGTGTTCAGGCCACACATCTAGAAGCTAGAGGGAAAAACATTTTTGATTAGGGTAGGAAGAAACCTTTTAATGGGAAAAAAAAAAGAGAAGACCTAAAAAGGTAAATGCAAAAAGAATGCACCTGTTAAGAAATAGGGAGAAAAAGTGGTTTGTAAGAATTTTTCGAAAGAATACCATGATGAAAATTATTGTTGAAAATGACATCCTAAAAAGAGTCCCAAACATCTCAACAACAAAGGGAAACAGAAAACTGCAGCTACAACCCAACATGATTTAGGAGAGGATTCACATGATGAATCTAAAATTACAACCATGGGATTGAATAACATGAAGGGGAAAGAAATTGAAACTAAACCCAATACTAGTACATCAAACTGTCACATACAAGCTCCAAATGAAGAAGAGAGAATTGAACTATTTCATGTGAGGGTCATATCCAAACATGCCAAGATTGACACATTGTTTGACAATGTGTCACAAGAAAAATTAACCTCTGAAGAATTGGTCAAGAAACTTAATCTTGAGACCATTCGTCATCCAAACCATATCCACTTGGTTGGATTTGTAAGGATTCAAATTTACAGTTTTCAAAGAAGTGTATATTACGGTTTGTAATAACTGCACATTTTGTTGACATAGTTGAATTAGATGTGGTTCCACTTGACATAACAGGTATTGTGTTTTGCAGTCCTTACTTGTACGACAACAAAGTGATCTTCCATCGCCATGAGAACAAATACCATTTATTTAAATATGGCAAGGAGTACATTGTCAGAGCACATCGCAAGAAGAAAAATATTGCTATGGTAAATGCTAGATAGGTAAAGAGGCTAGTAAATTCAAGTAAGAATTTTTTTCTTCTAATGATTAAGCCTAAAGTTGATGTTAATCATGAATCGTTTGAGGGTTTTGATCCTAAGTTGAAATCATATTTATATGATGTAGTTGATGCACATCATGAGATGTTTCAGGAGCCAACAGGATTGCCTCCAAAAAGGGATATTCAACCTAAAATTCAGTTGTAGCAATATTTTCCTCTTCCAAACATCGGCATGTATCACATGTCAATAATGGAGAATTCTGAAATAAAGAGTAAAATCAAGGAAATTTTGGAAAAGGGATTCATAAGGCTAAGAACTTCGCCATGCAGTTCACCCATACTCTTGATTCCAAAGAAATATGGGACTTGGTGCATGTGTGTAGACTTCAGAGCTTTGAACAAGAAAACAGTAAAGAATCGATACCCACTCCCAAGGATAGATGATTTCCTTGATCAGCTAAAAGAAGCAAAGTTTTTAACTAAGTTATATTTAAAAAGTGGATATCATCAAGTAAGAATTGCAGAAAGTGATATATGGAAGACTGCATTCAAAACCAAACAAGGACTCTTTAAGTGGTTAGTTATGTCATTTTTTTTGTGAAATGCACCAAAAAATTTCATGCGTGTTATGGATAATGTTTTGCGTCCATTTCTTGATGACTTTGTGATTGTGTATTTAGATGACATACTGATTTTCAAAAAAACAAGAGAAGAACATGTCTTTCATGTGAATAGGGTACTTGATCTTTTGAAGAAAGAGAAATTATTTCTTAAGATGTCAAAATGTGAGTTCGGAAAGACTTCTTTGGTTTATTTGGGACAAATTGTAGGAGGAGGCAAGTTGAGAATTGATCCTTATAAAGTGGAAGCCATTGTGAATTTGCCCACTACCAAAACAGTAACCAAGGTAAGAAGTTTCTTAGGTGCATCTCAGTATTGGAGAAAGTTTATTGCTAACTTTTTTTTCCATCGCAGCTCCTATGCATGGAGTGACAAGTGTGAAGAAAGGCTTCCGATGGGGAGGAAAAAAAAAACAAGATTTTGAAGCTTTAAAAGAAAATGTTAGTTCAACTCTGGCCATTTCATTACCGAATTTGAGACATCCATTCGAGATACAAATTGATGTTAGTGATTATGCCATGGGCACAATTATTTTGTAGCATGGTATGCCTATCGCTTTTCATTCTGAAACATTCAATGGTGCTATAAATAATTATCCTACATATGAAAAAGAGTTGTATGCATTGGTACAAAGCATCAATAAGTGGAAACACTACTTGATGGGTAAAGAGACAATTATACATATCGATCACCAACCATTATGGTACTTACAGTTGCAAACAAAATTGCAGCAATCACAACATTTAAGGTGGATGGGTTTCCTTCAACAGTTTCGATTGGTTATAAGGTACAAGAAAAGTATTTTCAATAAAATTGCTAATATGATTGCAAGGAAAATTATAAGTGCTTCTAATTTACTTAAAAATGATACTATTGTACATGAGAGTTACGTAGAACAATATGCACATGATGTTGATTTTCAAGATGTGTATGCTATTTTGAGTGAAGGGAATCAAGTTGAGGAAAATAATTATCACATGCATAACAATTTGTTGTTTCATTTGGGCACGTTGTGCATACCACAAGGAGAGAGGCTAAGTGTCATGAGAGAGGCTCATTCATCTCTTATTGCTGGACACTTTGGGGTAATCAAAATAGTGGCACATCTACAGAGGTATTGCTATTGGCCTCACATGATAGATAGTGTGTTGCATTTTATAAGAGGTTGTTCTATGTGTGCAACAAGAAAGCCTAGGAATAGGAAGCTTGGGTTGTACATGCCACTACCGCTACCATCAAGGCCATGGGAGAGTGTCTCCATGGACTTTGTTGGAGGTCTACATATTTCAAGAAAACAACATGATTATATTTATGTAGTTGTGGATAGATTCAGTAAAATGTGTATAATTATGCCATGTAAGAAAAATATTGCTGCTGAACAAACTGTTGAAATTTATTTTCAATATGTATGGGTTCATTATGGATTTCCAACTTCTATTATTAGTGACAAGGATTCTAGGTTCCTTGGGAATTTTTGGTCCAATATTTGGAGTATGATGGACACAAAGTTGAAAAAGAGTATTTCCTTTCATCCACAAACTGATGGCCAAACCTAGGTGGTGAACAAAACCGTTTGTGCATCTATTGAGAGGATATTGCAGCAAACGTCCCAAGTTGTGGGATGAGCAACTGCATTACATTCAACACGCTTACAACTAGGAAAATCAATCTTCTACAAATACATCACCTTTTGAAGTATGCTTTAGGTATTTTCCAAAATCGCAATTAGACTTCATATTTGAGAAGGATGTTGCAATTGACGGGCATAGTGATATTGAAAAGGCTCGAAATTTTATTGAGAAAATTCACATTATACATCAACAAGTTCAAGAAAAACTTGAGAAAAGTCAAAGAAAATACAAAGAGAGGCATGACAAACATAGAGTTGATCACAAGTTTCAAGAAGGAGATGAGGTATGGTTGCACATAAGCAAAGAAAGGATGCAAGGAGAAGGTAAAAAGCTCAAACCCATTCGCTATGGTCCATTCAAGATCATAAAGCAAGTTGGTAACAATGCATTTCAACTTGAATTGCCTTCATATATGAAAATGTATTCAGTTGTTACTGTTGAAAACTTACGTTTGTATGAGCCACCTTTGATCGATGATCAAGGAAGTGATGTTCATCTGCCTTCTATTGAAGATTTCTTTCCATAATTTCTGGATGAGCTCAAAGAAGATACAATTCTTGATAGGAAGACAAGAGCATCCAAGAGGGGCAGTGTTGACTACCTTCGAGTTGGGCTCAAAGGCAGTAAGCCAAGAAAGGCAAAGTGGATGGAAGTTGGAAAGGTGAGGGAGTTGTACCCTCATCTACTGAACAGGAAATCAAGTCTTTTGGGGTCCAAAATCTTCTCAATGGGGAGGTGTGATCAGGAGTTCATAAATTTTTCTCAAAATTAAAATTGCTCAAAACTGTGTCAAACCCAAGCGATCGGGTAGATCTCATATCCCTGATTTTGGTGCCGCAAACAGTTCAAAAAAACGATGTCGTATGAGGGAGATATCACATTCTGATTGATTTCCCAAACAACTAAATTTGTGACAAGTTTAACTATGATGCCCAGTCAGCATGCAGGTGCACAGTCAGCAAAAAGAGGAATATTCCTAAGAATATTCCCTTTTTCTCCAATCCATTCAGAGACTGAAAAGTTTCATGATTTCATTCATTGATGGTGGATTGTACATTTTTTTTTGGACCAATGGATGGGTAACACATGGCTAGGCCAGAGGCCCCCACGTGTCCCCTAGGCGGTGTAGTAAAATTTTATGAGGTCTAGGGGGTTCGACCCTGCGACCTCCAGCATGCATGCAAAGATGTCCACCAACCAGGCCGCGTGTTGTTTCTTAACACCTAAGGGTCAATGGTAATATTTATGTTTTGCAAACTTTGTATGTGGGGGTTTGGGACCACCGGTGGTCCCAACCCATCGGCGGCCCCACGGAGTGGTCACATTCCTCGCATTAACTGCAACAAAAAAATTAACATTCAACATCAACAGTTATTTGACGTCTCCGCAAACCGTTAACACCACAATTCATGTCATGTGATACCTCAACGCGGGTTAAGTGTCGAAGTTATGTTCCTAACTCTGGTTTCAAAGGAGTGAACCACAATTTGTGCTTGTAGTTCCGCTCGATGGTTGGTATAACCGCGGGGGTTTTAGGGGTTGGCATGTGGTCACCCCCCCCCCTTAACCATTATTATTAAATGCTACAGTTTTTCAACTGGTGGAGAAAAAGTGCGCCCACTAAATTTCAGAAAAATGCTATTTTTAACTGCAGATAAGTGCAGTTCTGCACATTTAGTGGAGGATTTTTAGGGGACATTGGGAAAAAGGCTAGGAGGGTCAATTTTCGACCGATTTGGGTGAAAAAAGAGTCTAAATAGACTAATTGGATCATTATAGAGCCATTGGTGCATAGAAAACAACCATTGGAGGCTTGTAATCACATCTATTTGCAAAATTTTGAGCATAATGAAAGATGGACATGCCATTGGGAGCTGGACCAACAGAGTAACCGAGGAGGGGTGAACTACTTCATCATGCCTATTGTGTAAATTTTATGTGTGGTTTTATTTCTCTGGTATACACTGTTGTTCAATGTTATTTAGACTTATTTTCACACTTATAATTCACAAATTCATCTATGTTTCATGGTTAAAAATCCTCAATCCTTAAGAAAGAAAATGGAGACAAATATGTACATGTTTATTAACTGAAAAGACACTTAGCACAACAAACTAATACAATCCTTTCCAATCAACGCCCAAGGAAATGCATTTGGGCAGCTTGGGTTGGGTCGTGTGAGGGTGGTCATATCAAAAAATCGAAGTTGTGACCATATGTGTGCCTTGTGCACGTTTGTGTGACCCATATGTCATTTTCTCCCTCGTACCTTCGTTCAAGCGGGTTGGGTCATGCCATGTGAGGGAGCCCAAAGAAACATGTTTAGGTCAGGTTGGTTCAGTTCATATGAGGGAGGCCATATAAAAAATTCCAAGTTCTGACTGTCCCTGTGACTTGTGCAAGTTCGTGTGATCCATTTGTCGTTTTCTCCCTCATGCCTTCATTAGGGCATGTCGAGTTGGGTCGTGCCCTGTGAGGACGCCCAAGGAAATGCGTTTGGGTGGTTTTGGTCATGTAAGGGCACCCAAGGAAGCACGTTCGGGTCGGGTCGAGCCAGGTCATGAAAAGGCGCCCAAGGATACACATTTGGGCAGGTCGGGTTGGGTCGCGTCGTGTGAGGGCACCCAAGGAAACACGTTCGAGCGGTTCGGGATGGGTCGTGTCATGTTAGGGCACCAAAGGAAACACATTCGGGTGGGTTGGGTCGGTTCAGCTCGTGTGAGGGCACCCAAGGAAACACGTTCAGGTTGGGTCATTTTAGGGCGCACAAGGAAAGGCATTCAGGAGGGTTGGGTCAGGTTGAGTCGGGTCTTGCTTTGTGAGGGTACCTAAGGAAATGCGTTTGGGTGGGTAGGGTCGGGTCGTGTCATATCAGGGTGCCCAAGGATACAAGCTCGGATGGGTCACGTCTGGTCGGGTCGTGTGAGGGCACCTAGGGAAATGCATTCGGGGGGTTCGGCTCAGGTCGGTTCGAGTCTGGTCGTGTCGTGTGACGACACCCAAGGAAATGCATCCGAGTCAGGTTAGGTCGGGTCGTGTGAGGGCACCCAAGGAAGTGCATTTGGGTCGGGTCGGGTCAGGTTGTGTGAGGGAGGCCATATCAAAAATTCTAAGTTTCTACCACTTGT
The DNA here is from genome assembly GCA_034641835.2 of Pinus albicaulis. NCBI lineage: Eukaryota > Viridiplantae > Streptophyta > Pinopsida > Pinales > Pinaceae > Pinus > Pinus albicaulis. The sequence goes on along the minus strand of CM076575.1, from coordinate 518,337,375 downwards.
GTGCCTTGTGGATGTTCGTGCGACCCATTTTCCATTTTCTCTCTTGTGCCTTCGTTCTGGAAGGTCGGGTCAAGTCGGGTCATGTGAGGGTGCACAAGGAAATACGTACGGGCCAGGTCAGGTCGGGTCATGTGAGGGCATCCAAGGAAATGCGTATAGGTCAGGTTGTGTGAGGGCGGCCGTATGAAAAATGCTAAGTTGTGACCACCCGTGTGCCTTGTGCATGTTCGTGCAACCCATTTTCCATTTTCTCCCTTGTGCCTTCATTCGGGCGAGTTGGGTTGGGTTGTGTGAGGGCGCCCAAGGAAACTCTTTCGTTTCAGTTCATTTCTGGTCGTGTGACAGAGGCTGTATCAGAAATTCTAAGTTGTGGCCACCCATGTGCCTTGTGCATGTTCGTGTGACATGTTTTCCATTTTCTCCCTTGTTGCTTCGAGGGGTTAGGGGTTAGGGGTTAATGGGGTTAGGGTTTAGGGGGTTATATGGGTTAGGATTTTAGGGGTTTAGGGGGTTAAATGGGTTAGGAGTCAGAAATTAGGGTTTAAGGGGTTAGGGGTTAAGTGTTTAGAGGTTTAAGGTTTAGGGGGTTAAATGGGTTAGGGGTTTAGGGCATTAAATGGGTTAGGGGTTAATGGTTTAGAGGTTTAGGGGTTAAATGTGTTAAGGGTTTGGAGGTTTAGGGCGTTAAATGGGTTAGGGGTTGGGAATTAGTGTTTAAGGGGTTAATGGTTAACGGTTTAGAGGTTTAGGGTTTAGGGGGTTAAATGGGTTAGGGGTTTAGGGGTATATGGGGTTAAATGGGTTATGGGTTGGGAATTAGGGGATTAGGGACTATAGGGTTGTCAGAAAACATATTTACAACGCGCCCTATATATTTTAAATAAACTGTCTGTAATATTTCCAATTAACCCAAGCTAATGGGAATATTCAATTTCATTTCATTTTTCTGTTGCATGAATAAATGTGTAAAGGAGGACAATAAAAACTCTTAGAGTAGTAAATAAATCAATGCCACATGTGAACAAGGCTAAATCTGGGCTAACTAAATGAGCACCCTTAGGTGTGAAAGGGGCTGAATGTTTTGACTGGGTCTACCATGACCAAATCAACAACGTTGTCTTGGAGGAGTGGCCATAAATAAGGCACAACATAGTTTTAGTTGGAGGTAGCTCATGTGAAAAGAGCTATTTCATTGAGATGGTTTAAGGTTTTGCAAGCTCTCAAACTTATAAAAGGAAGAGGAGGACATCATGAGAAGGTTTTTGATGAGTATGTTATTTCTGAAGATTTTGTCTATTTATACATTTCTTATTCTCCTTGCTATTTAGCAGAGAATAGTGTTGTTTAGCACTAGGTGTTCCTGATCGGGAATCCCACCTCTTTCCTTGAGAAGTCTCTTGGAAGAGTTTTCATTTCTTGTCCACTATCAGGCATTTGGCCAAGCTCTTCTTCCAACTACAACGTAGATCCTTTTGAGGGTTTGGTTGTCTTTGTAAGTTGCAGCAAGTGGAGGCTAGATCTACTCAGATCTAGGCCAATCTAATGCCTCTTTTTAGTGGGGAAGGCTTATATCCCATTGGAAAGAGAGTATTGGATGATTGGAGCTACATCTCTAGATCTTGGCTTGAGGCCAAACGTGTTCTAGATCCTACAGCGTAGTTTCCCTTCCAGGAATGCATTATTTGCAAAGGTACAGTTGCAGGGTCTTTTGGAGCACTTTTGGAGGAGATATTTCTAGTGTTGGGGATCCACCCTTCACTATGGAGATCCATGGATTTCAGATCTATTTCATGTCATTTCATATCTGATCTAAATATTGTTTTATCTACTTTTGAATATCTGAATCATTCTACAGATTTGCAGATTTAGATCTTAGATCTACTCCTTGTACTTCACTTTTGCTGAAAGTCCGAAGGGGCATTTGAAGAGGAGCCTATCTAGTGTACAAATCTGATATAGATATAAATTTTTGTACACAGATCTGATCTAGATATGAAGTGTAATCTACAACATTTTCAGCTAATAAAAATAACGTTGTAAAGCTATTTCAGTCTAAATACATGGTTGCAACACCTTATTTTGAGGGTTTCCTTCTATAAAAGTCTTCTATTTCCTATTCTACGTCTTATGGGCTTTAATATAAATCTAATTTTCTATTGTAAATGTAAATATTGAGCCTCGATATTGGTCTCCTTCTCTTACTTAGTTGAACTGCGTTATTTCTCTGTAGTATTGTTTAATATTTCTCCTTGTTCCCATTTGGGTATATTACAGTGGTATCAGAGCAATCATTTTGGCATAGCCTGTAAGAAGCCAATATGTCTTCAGAAGAAGAAGAGCCTCTTATTGACAGAGAGAAGAGGTATCTCAAAATAAGTCAGAAGAAATTTGATTACACAAATGATGACAAATACAAGGGTAAAGCCCTTGAATATGGAAGCGATGAAGAAGGAAAGGACTTTGCAAAGATCCTTTTGAGAGCCATGAAAGATATTGCTATAGAGATCAAAGAGATGAGAATGGATAGAATCAAAGAATCTCCTAAGAGATTTCATCTTGGATAAATATTTGGCATGTCTCACCACTAGAATGATCAACCAGTGCATCAGCCATAGATTTCCCAACGCTCCACCATGTCTACCTTTTTGGCTGAGGGAAATGAAGGGTTTCAAGAGCAAGCATCCCTTGAAGACTATTTTGAAGAATATGATTCTCAAACTCAGAGATTCAAGGATCGCTTGAGTTTTCAAGAATTTTTTCACCTTAAGGACACAAGAAGACCAAGGCATCAACATAGAGATGGTGGATTCAATCAGAATCATGATCGACATCACTCTATGGGCAGATTTTTCCTACCCAACTTTGATGGGTCATCCAAGTGTTTTTCCAAAGCATGGGTAGAAAAAATTGACATCTACTTTCAGTTGAACAAGGTTCCAAAGATGGAAGCTATCAATATTTCAGTGCTACACTTTGAAGGTGAAGCACATAACTGGTGGTTCCATGGCCTGTCTACATTAGGTCATGCCAATGTGACTACTTATTCTGAGTTCACTAGAATGGTGGTGGAAATATTTGACAGAAGATATCTAGAGGCACCATTCATGAGCCTTGCAAAGTTGAAGCAATCAGGTAATACAGAGTCTTATATTTCTGAATTTTTGAGATTATCTATTATGGTTCCTGATTTGTCTGCGGTAAGAAGGGTGTACATGTTCATCGATGGTCTAGATGAACCTCTCCATGGGTTGGTAAATTCTACCAATCCCACTACCTTGCATGATGCCATTGAGAGGGATAAATACCTTCAAGATGCTTTGCCAAAAGCAAAGGCAAACTTTCATCACATGCCCTCTTTTCCTTCTAAAGGAAAGGAAGAGAAATTTTCTCCTTCAAAGGAGAGCTCATACAAGAATCCTCTTGATGAGGAAGTCCAAAGAGAACCGAGGAAGAAGAAGCTATGCTTTACTTGCCAAAAATCATGGGAACCTGGACATAGATGTGTTGCTGGAAAAGCACATTACATAGAGGTCTTCTCATATTTGAGGAGGAAGAAGATGATGAGCCAAGAAGAGGTCACAACACTGACATTGCTGAAGGAGAACCAACACCATCAGGAGATGGGAATGGGGCATTTTATCCTATTGGAGGGACTCTTGATCTTTGAGAGGAGTACCTAAGTACTTGACCTTAAGATTTCAAGGTTTAATCATGAATCAGAGGGTTTCTATACTAATTGATAGTGGGGCTACCCACAACTTCATTGATGTCCATCTTATGCAAAGGAGGGAAATACCCATTGATAATTTTGAGGGATTATCTGTTTTTGTCCCAAGAGATAGAACAATGCAATGCATGCAATATGTTCCATCACTTTCAATCACCATGGGTACCTACACTTTGGTTGATCACTTCTTTGTGGTTGACATACCAGACACCAATGTGATTTTGGGTGTTCAATGGTTGGTTACATTAGGGAAAGTCACCACTGATTGGGAACCTTTGCAAATGAAATGGGTGGACAAGGAGAGTAGTGAATCTAAAATGATCAAAGGAATGCATACATACCCCTCACATAACACTTCCACAAAGAAAACAGAGATGGATTTGTGCAGTGAAAGCAAGGGCCTTAGAGTCCCATCTATTATGTTCTTGAGATTTCTGTGTGGGACACTCTTATCTAGTGGAAAACCACTTGGGAGACCACCTAATTTAGATCTGGTGGGGAATACCTCACAACATGCCTCTCCAAGCTTAGATCTAGGAGGGTTTGGAGCACTTGAAGACAGAGCTATAGAGCTGGGAGACTTGGGTAAACTCAAGAAAGAGGGAGATTTTCTTCCCTTATCATCATCACCCACTCTCATTTCTGGATTTGCGTCGTGGGAAGAGAAGAATGGAAGGAATGGCCTTCCAACACACACCTTTAGCATGGTATATTTCAAGGAGGAGAGTAGCAACATGACATATATTTCTGTTGATACACCATCAACGTTGTCATTGTTGAGCAGTGTAGATATATACTGGAAATCCCAACTGTTGGTGGGTTATTCAAAATATCTTCACACTTGTGTGATACATAATGACCAGTTGCATGAAGAGGGCTACTTAGTCCAAGGGGGAGTCATCTATCATCATGGTAGGGTCTTCTTGTCTAGAGCTTCTCAGCTCAAGCAGAAGTTACTACAAAGAGCATACAAAGAGTTTTATTTCAGCCATATGTATTCCATGAGGATCTACAACATCATCATGAGGAGCTTTGATTGGGAAGGCTTGAAAGAAGAACTACATCAACAATTTCAAGAATGCATGAACTATGTGGAGTTGGGGCAACAACATGACTCCATGAAGGGGTTATTTCAGCCATCTCTTCCTTCTTTTGAATGAGGAGAAAGATCCATGCACCACTTCATTTGTATGAGGAGTATTGGTGGTGAAGAATCTGATCATGTAAAGCATGTTTTATTTTATGATTGTACATATTATTTCACCATTTTTATGCAAGCCATGACTCCAAGGAGGAGTAATGTATCATGTAAATCTCATGGCAAACACTGGGCCACTAAAATTTCTGAATTTAGCCACTCCCTTGATGTGCAAAGGGAGATTTTATATCATTATGGGTGCTTTCCCAAGGCACCAAACATATCTCACACTTTCAGCCATAGTGAGATGACATAGGCAACAAGTAAGTGGTGGGGAAACCACTTACCATACCTTGATATGATGCAAGTAGGAGATGCACTGTGCTGGAACCATATGTGGGACTACGACCCACCTCCACATGCTCAAATTTCTATTTGTGTATATGTAGTTTTGCTTCCATACATTGATGATATAATTGTACTTTTTATGGGAGTGTATGAAAGGAGGATGGGAGGCATGCATGTACCAAATGGGATGGAGACTCTCTATGTATATTATGCTACATGTTTCAGGGAGAGTATTGGTTCAACCATGTTTGTTTCATTTGAGTTTTTGACTCCTTGTGGGATGGACTATGTACATCTCATGATAACTTTGGAGGAACAATTCATGGAGGGTTAGATTGGTGAGCACTTAGCTTATGGAGGAAGCTTAATTCATGATGGTGTCACCAATGGAGGAGGAGAAGTGTTGCGACACTCACCTTATTAGTTGCTTGAGGACAAGAAACATTTTGGAGGGAATGACTATATAATTTCCAATTAGCCCAAGCTAATGGGAATATTCAATTTTGTTTCATTTTTCTGTTGCGTGAATAAATGTGTAAAGCAGGACAATAAAAGCTCCTATAACAACAAATAAATCAATGCCACATGTGAACAAGGAAAAATATGGGCTAACTAAATGAGCACCCTTAGGTGTGAAAGGGGTTGAATGTTTTGACCGTGTCAACCATGACCAAATCAGAAGCGTTGTCTTGGAGGTGTGGCCATCAGTAAGGCACAACACAATTTTAGTTGGAGGTGGTTCATGTGAAAAGAGCTATTTCATTGAGATGGTTTAGGGATTTGTAAGGTCTCAAACTTATAAAAGGAAGAGGAGGACAACATGAGAAGGTTGTTGATGAGTACGTTATTTCTAAATATTTTGTCCATTTAGACATTTCTTATTCTCCTTGTTTTTTAGCAGAGAATAGTGTTGTTTAGCGTTGGGTGTTCCTGATCGAGAATCCCACCTCTTTCATTGAGAGGCCCCTTGGAAGAGTTTTCATTTCTTGTCCACTATCAGGCATTTTTCCAAGCTCTTCTTCCAACTACAGTGCAGATCCTGTTAATGGTTTGGTTTTCTTTGTAAGTTGCAGCAAGTGGTGGCTAGATCTACTCAGATCTGGGCCAATCTAGTGCCTCTTTTTAGTGGGGAAGGCTTCTATCCCATTGGCAAGAGAGTATTTGATGATTGGAGCTACATTTTCAGATCTTGGCTTGACACCAAACATGTTCTAGAGCCTACAACGCTTGCAAAGGTGCAGTTGCAGGGTATTTTGGCACACTTTTGGAGGAGAGATTTCTAGCGTTAGGGATCTACCCTTCATTATAGAGATCCATAGATTTCAGATCTATTCCAAGTCATTTCAGATCTGATATGAATATTGTTGTGTCTACTTCTGAATATCTGAATCATTTTGTAGATCTGCAGATTTAGATCTTAGATCTACTCCTTGTACTTCACCTTTTGCTGAAAACCCCAAGGGGAATTTGAAGAAGAGCCTATATAGTGTACATATATGATATAGATCTAACTATTTGTAAATAGATCTTCTCTAGATATTAAGTGTAATCCACAACAGTTGCAGCTAATAAAAATAACACTATCAAGCTATTTCAGTTTGAATACATGGTTGCAACACCAAATTTTGAGGGTTTCCTTCTATAAAAGTCTTCTATTTCCTGTTCTATGTCTTATGGGCTTCAATATAAATCTGATTTGATGTTGTAAATGTAAATATTGAGCCTCCATATTGGCCTCCTACTCTTACTTAGCTGAACTGCGTTATTTCTCTACAATATTTTTTAAGATTGCTACTTGTTCCCATTTGGGGATATTACACCATCACTATTGCGACGCTAGTTGACCAAGTCAACTTTGACTTTATCAAAGGGAAAGTGACTGGTATTTTCATAATCGTCGATATACCGACACACATAACATGGATGTCACTATAGCGACACATTAGGGGAATTTTGAGGTTTAAAATGGGCCTCCTAAGAAAAATGTACAATCAAAATATACTTTATAAGAACCATTATCATTCAAGATGATGGTGTCAACCATGGGGGCTGATTCACCATTTTTGGAGTAAAAAGGTAAAACTATTAAAAAATAATAAAATAATAAAAATACTTTTTCAACTCATATTTTCAACTTATCTCCCTATGTTTGTACTCATTGGATGTAAAATTTAATTTCTCATCCAAGGAGTATCCATGTTGCATTCTTTCGATGCACACTTCTACATGAAAAATGAGAAATACATGAAAATGTTTATCAGTGATTGTCATTGATGTCAACCCAAGCAACACCAAGGGCTACCCCGATATTACATGGGCACTTTTACCTACCAAATTACTATATTATGGGTCAAGAATATTTTTTATTGTTTCTACTTATCGATATGTTTCTGTTGATATATGGCACGCCATGTAATTCTTCACAGTTTGAGAGATTCATGTTTGAAGTTTGTAACCCTAGTTAGTGAGCTAAAACCCCATGGGGTTGTCACATGGGTCATTGAAAAGTCAATAATTAATAATTTTTAAGCTCCTAAAATCCCTTCCACGTTCACTTATTGAAGACCCTCTCAACCTAACCATTTATATAAATTGTGATCCTGATAACCTCCTCATGTAAGGTTTTCGCTACCTAAAACAGGTAATTGTGGAATTTGTGCTAGAAAATTTTTTCTACGAAGGTTCAAAAGCTGAAATTATTATGGGGCTAAGAGAAAATACTGAGGAAGCCCCTGTAAAAAATTCAGATCAAGGTACGCAATATTTTCGGAGATATGATTTGTGGAAGTCAGTGTTTTTGCATGCTCCTGAACTTCATCTCAAAGAAGTGACCATGGGAAAATCGTCATAAATATGTCTTTGAGTATCGGACTAGAATTCTGTAAAAAGTGGAAGATAGTGCACATAATTTGGTTTTTTTTGTATCAATTTCAGATCCTAATGAAGAAACAATGATACGTGGCACAACATACAAGTTCACTATACTGAACCAGTCCATAATTAGGGAATTGTGAGAGATTGGGCATAACTCTCTCTTGAAGAATCCAAAGTGGGTCAAACCTATTTCATTGGAAAGAAGACTCAGAGGAATACTACAGGAGAAAAAATCACATATTTGGGATATGAAATAACATAGATACACCAGATTCAATATCGAGCTCTTAGAAGGAAAGAAAAATCTAGATCATGTGTTGTCAAGGGCTACAAAGGACTAGACTCTCTAGGGCAGCAAGAAAATTAAGGTGTAGCAGAGGGTAGCATGAAAAAGCAACAATCAAGGCATATAACAGAAACAAGAAGTTCACCACATGAAGTCTTCAAGTGGGCAGCACTGCATACAGTCATTATAAAGGTATCATTGTACTAAGTCATTGTAAATGTGTCATTGTAAAAATTGTACTAGTGTCTATCTGCCAAGAGTTGAAGAGACAGTGTCGAGAGGTCTAGTATCATAATTATATGGTCATGTCATATTTGGGGTTATGTTCTAGTGTGTCTTCTTCTTCTACATCATTCTATACCATTGTAAAGTGTACCATTTTCCATGGTACAAGAGTCCATTCTTCTTTTATTATTCTATAGGTTGGTAGGGTGGTGCTAGGGTGGTGCACGAAGTCACCAATAGGTTCAATTCTGTGAAAAATTCAGGGTGGTAGAGTGGTTCTAGGGTGAGATGTAGCTCATTGGGTGTTGGGGCATCTGTTTAGTTGACTACTGAAGAATCTCAGGCATTGGAACGTCCATGTAGTGGGAGCTGGAGAAGAATGCTTTTCTAGATTCTCAAAAGTTGGAGCTTTATTTCCAATTGCAGTTTAATATTAAATAATTATTAGAAAGGAATTCAGGTGGTTTTTTTTCTCGGAGAGGGTTTCCACCTTAAAAACTGTGTGTAGTTTTGTTCCTTTTGTTTACTGCTATCATTGTACAAACAATGATAATAATTAAAGATTAACTAATTCTTTGAAATATTAATAATAATACTAATTAAAAGAAATAAAGATTCATCCCCCCCTGCCACCCATTATTTCCAACAATTGGTATCAGAGCTTGGTTCCCTCAATAGTAGTTTAACAGCAGGAAGGAGGTGATGGAGCGTACCAAGAATGGTGTACCTTTGTTCAATCAAAATAATTATGCACTCTGGAAAGGAAGAATGGAGGTCTATCCCTTGGTGCAATGTTACAAAGTATGGGACACTGTTCAAAATGGATTTACATCAACCACGGATGAACAAGGTAAGAATAATTTGGTAAATGATGCAAAAGCAAAGAATATTATTACCAGTGGACTTATTGAATCTACTAATCATAAGGTTTTGGGTTGTAAAACCGCCAAAAATGTATAGGACAAGCTTGCGAATATATATGCAGGTGACTCAAATGTCAAAGAAGAAAAGCTTCAAATCTATAGATAAAAAATTGAGCAACTCATAATGAAATAAGATAATAACATTGTTGCATAATTCCAACACATTGATGAAATAACCAACACTCTGGAAGGATTGGGAGAGCCAATTGACAAGAAGACTATTATACTAAAGATTCATAGAGTGTTTCCAGGGAGATTCAACCCAAAGGTATCGGTCTTAGAATACAGTGAAAATATGGACAAAATCAACAAAGAGGAATTAAATGGAGTTCTCATAGCATATGAAATGAGACTTGATGAGGAAGAGGGTACTTCACATCCAGAGACTGTGTTCGTTGCATCTAAGAAAACCAATAAGGACAAACAACCTTCAATTGAAAAGACATGCACCTGCAAGTGTGAAGAAAAGGAAGATGATGAAGAAGGTCTTTCATATGGATAAAATGCTTACTTTACGAGAAAACTAAAAATTGGTAAGGGAAAATTCAAGGGTAAAATTCCATTGATATGTTTCGACTGTGGTGAGGTTGGGCATTTCACACAAAAATGTCCGAATAGAAGTGAGGGAAACTCAAAGGAAAAGAAAGGATTTAAGGAATTCAACAAGCAAAGAAAAAAGAAAGGATTCAAAAGGAATTTTCTCTCTAAAGAAGATAGCTCATCACTTGATGAAGACAATGACAATGAAGAAGAAGCCAACGAGAGAGTATTTTTTCTGGCCAAGCACATTAAACAAGAGGTATCAAACAATGAAGAAGAAGGGTTGACCATAGAATAATTTTCTAAGGAGGCAATCACACTTATAAAAGAGGTTAAGGCTAAGAAGATCCATTCTGATACTCTTGAAGAACAAGTTCAAGGTCTCAAAATTGAAGTTGAAGAACAAAAATGTATTGAAGAGTCACTTCAAAAGAAGTTGTAAGAAAGAAACCATGAAAGGGAAGCATTAGAAGCCGAAGTAGTCTCACTCTGTAAGGAAGTGAAGAAGGGAAAAATTATCCAAAACCATGCCAACAACTCAAGGGCATTGGAAGAACTCATCAACAATCAACGATATTACAATGACAGAACTGGCCTCAGTTACAAAGAAGAAGAAGAAAGACCTTCTACAACAAAATACAATTAACCTATGAATTCTGACATGCATGTAGAATTCATTGGACAAGATCTCAAGAACATCCTTGGAAGATAATTCCTCGATAAAGATTTCCATCCAGGTACCAACATATTTTTTATGGCTATTGTTATTCATGTGGAAAATTTGGTCATAAAGCTGTAGAATGTCGCACGTACCCTAGGAACCAATAAAATTCCAAGAGATATGTCAAATATGAACCTCCCAGGGCTCAACAAAACATCAATATATTTGAACATTTAATAAATAATATTGAATGTTACAAATGTCGAAACTTTGGACACATAGCCAGAGACTACAGACTTGAAAAACCTCCAGAAGAGTCTTCAAAGCCACAGAACGAACGAACATGGAAGAAGAAGAAGACTGATAATTTTGATCTCGCTCTCAAGGCTCAAAAGAAAAAATATGTGTGGTATGTTGATAGCAGTTGCTCAACACATATGACTGGAGATAGAAATAAATTTGTATCTCTGAAAGAGAAGAAGGATGGAGCCATGTCCTTTGGAAATGATGGATCTTCAAATGTTATAGGATCAGGTACCATCACTCTCTGAAGAAAATATGCTCTAGCCAATAATGTTCTATTGGTTGAAAACATGAATCACAATCTGCTCAGTGTTGGACAAATGTGTGATCAAGGACACATAATACTATTCAACTCCACAAAATTTGAAATCAGGAAAGGCAGGTATGGTGAAATTGTGGCTACAACAAGTTGAGCTCCAAATGACATATATGTACTAGATGAAGCAACTAAAGCACGTCTACTATCTAAAGGGGATGATATAATATTTGGTAGCAATGATGATTGACTAAGTATAAACCTTGCTACAAAGATGCAAAGTGAGTTCAAGATGTCTTTACTTGGTGAGCTGACATACTTCTTAGGGCTTCAAATATCTCAACAAGAGAAAGGAATATTTATATGTCAAGCAAAGTACATCAAGGAAATGATCAATAAATTAAAAATGGAATATTGGAAACCCATCCTTACTTCGATGGTAATAGGTTGCAAATTGATCATAGACGACTCATCTAAGGATGTGGATCAGAGGTTGTACAAATCTATGATTGGTAGTCTTCTATATGTAACAACCTCCCAGACAGATGTTATGCAAGCAGTTGCACAAGTAGCAAGATTCCAAGCAGCACCAAAAGAATCACATAATATTGTCGTCAAGATAATTATTCGGTATCTAGAGGGAACAAAAAAATATGGCTTGTGGTATCCCAAGGGTAACAATCTCATTATTCAAGCCTTTGTAGATGAATATTGGGTAGGAAGCGTTGATGATCGAAGAGTACTGGTGAAGCATTTGAATGTCTTCACCAGAAGCTTGGGATTCTACCAAGTTCTCATTATATTTTACTTATTCAAAATATAAAGGGGGATTGGAAGTGTGTACAGGTCCGCAGGATGGTTGTGTGTTAGGGGGAGTTACCCTTTTCCATTGATGTCAAATGGGGAGAGACTTTTGTAGGAAGAGGTGTTATGATCGTAGGGGGAGTACTTGTGTTTCGATCAATGCCAAAGGGGGAGATTTTTGATCAGTGGTTGTCATTGATGTCAACCCAAGCAGCATCAGGGACTACCATGATCTTGCATGGTAATTTTGACCTACAAAATTACAATATTATGGGTCAAGAATATTTTTTATGGTACTTGTCAATATGTTTCCATTGATATATGATATGCTATTTAATTCTTCATGGTTTGAGAGATATTCATGTTTGAAGTTTGTATCCCCAGTTAGTGGGCTAAAACCCCATGGGGTTGTGGCATGGGTCATTGAAAAGTAAATAATTAATAATTTTTAAGCTCCTAAAATCCCTCCCACGTTCACTTGTTGAAGACCCTCTCAACCTAAGCATTTATATAAATTGTGATCCTCATATCCTCCTCATGAAAGGTTTCGCTACTTGAAACAGGTCATCGTGGAATTTGTGCTACAACGTTTTTTATATGAAGGTTTAGAAGCTGAAATTTTTATGCAGTGAAGCCGAAATTCTAAGGAAGATCTTGTCAAAATTTTAGATCAAGGTGCGGAACATTTTTAGAAATATGATCTGTGGAAGTCAATGTTTTTGCAGGCTCCTGAACTTCTTCTCAAAGAAGTGACCTTGGGAAAATCATCATAAATATCTCTCTGAGTATCAGATTAGAATTATGTAGAAAGTGGTGCATAGTGCACAGAATGTAGTTTTTTTTGTATCAATTTCAAAGCCAAATGAAGAAACAATGATACATGGAAAACCATACAAGTTCACTCTACTAAACCAATCCATAATTAGGGAATTGTGAGATATTGTGCATAACTCTTCCTTGAAGAATCCAAATTAGGTCATACTAGTGGCATTGGAAATAAGACTCAGAGGAATACTAAAGGACCAAAAATCACATATTTGGGATATGAAATAACAGATATACACCAGATTCAATATCGAGCTCCTAGAAGGAAAGAAAAAGCTAGATCATGTGTTGTCAAGGGCTGCAAAGGACCAAACTTTATAGGGCAGCAAGCAAAGCAAGGTGTAGCAAAGGGTAGCATGAAAAGAACAGAAATAAAGGTGTAGAATAGCAACAAGAAGTTCAGCACATGAATTATTCAAGTGGGCAACACTGTATACAGTCATTATAAAGGTATCATTGTACTAAGTCATTGTAAATGCATCATTGTAAAAATTGTACAAGTGTCTCGCTGCCAAGAGTTGAAGAGGTCGTGTCAGGAGGTCTAGGATCATCATTAGGTGGTTCTGTCATATTTGGGGTTATGGTCTAGTGTGTCTTCTTCTTCTACATAATTCTATATCATTGTAAAGTGGACCATTTTCCCTGGTATGAGATTCCATTCTTCTTTTATTCTTCTATAAGGTGGTAGGGTGGTGCTAGGCTGGTGCATGAAGTCACCAACAGATTCAAGCCTATGAAAACTTCAGTGTGGTAGGGTGGTGCTAGGGTGAGTTGTAGCTGATTGGGTGTTGGGGAATCCGTTCATTTGAATACTAAAGAATCTCAGGCATTGGAGCATCCATCCAGTGGGAGATGAAGAAGAATTCTTTTCTAGATTCTATGAGGTTGGAGCTTTATTTTCAATTGGAGTTGAATATTAAAGAATAATTAGAAAATCATTCAGGTGGTTTTTGCCCCGGAGAGTGTTTTCACCTTAAAAAATATGTGCAGTTGTGTTCCTTTTTTTTACTGCTATCATTGTACAAACACTGATAATAATTGAAGATTAACTAATGCTCTGAAAGATTAATAATAATATTAATTAAAAGGAATATTGATTCACCCCCCTCTTAGTATTTCCAATATAAAAACGTGATTGCAATCACATTTTTCATGTATTTATCATTTTTCGTGTAACATGGTCCATATAAAGTATGAAACATGGGTACTCCTTGGTTGAGGAATCAAATTCTACATTCGACGAGTGTTTTATCTTGAAATTTGAGTAAACCCATATGGAGATAAATTGAAAATACGAGTTGAAAAAATAGTTTTTTTCTTTTTTCCCTCTAAAATTTGATGATGTAATCTAATATTATTTCATTATTTCCACTATTATTTTATAATTCCCTTATGAGGCCCATTTTAGACCTAAATATTCCCCTAATTTTTTCTTCTATTACCGTCCTAAGAGTGAGAACGTCGCCATCAGCGTCGCAAGAGTTACATCGCGTGGCAGGATTAAACAATTTGAGAAAAAATGTGGAACTTTTCGACAATATGTAAAAATTGTCGGAAAATTGACCATATGTACTTGTGGTAACATATATCTATGTGGTCATGCTTGGAATTCCCTATTCCAAAATAATGAATGCTTGTATGCCCATAAACATACCCATTATGCATTTTTCTATAAGGTTCATATCTATAATTGGACTTAAAAGAGGGATTCTCTATCACTTCAAGGAGCATTACTCTCCTTGTGGCCATTTTGGTACCTTTTGAAACCCGTGTATTTGAGAAGGGGAAACCTTTCATAGTCTTAAGATGGATAATGCTAATGATTTCACTGATAAAATTTAAGGATCATGGCTAATCTCTGGTGCAGGTCTAGACGTTTGTGGAACCATTATAGCCAATATATAGTTGACTCTACTTGTGAATATCTCATACAATAGAAAGGGATCAATCCATGATGAAAACCATTAGATTCAAGATCAACTGTATTGCTCATAATCTAGTAATACCACCTTAATTGGGTCATGGCTAATTTTTTATGTAGGAGGCATTGTTGCGACCTTAGGAATAACACTTAATCCTAAAGCCTCGACTAGTTAAACTCTATCTAACTAGCCATACAAAAGCCCTGACGTGGAATTAGAAGATAGGGTAAATTGATTATACCTTATTGTAATAAGGTTGGTGGAATAACGATGATGCCAAGAAGGCATTTTTCCTAGAAGTCCAAAGAAGTTACAACCAAAATTTTTAACCGAGGTGCAACCACGAGTTTTCACTAGGGCACACTGGGAGTTTTCTTTGGGATGCACTGGGAGTTTTCATCGAGGGCACACTGGAATTTATCTGTGGGGAGTGAAACATAAGTTCCCAAAATATATGGTTTGGGAAAGCCCAAAATTTATTATCGAGGAGAACAATATAGGTTCCTATAATATATAGTTGAGGTATTCCCAAAAGTTATTGTTTGGGAGAATAACAATGGCATGCCAAAAATATATAGTCGGGGTACACGCGGGAGTTATTTTTGGGGAACATCACTAGGAGATTTAGTCGGGTGATGACATTATGGAAAGTGTTCCCGAAAGTTATAGATCTGGTAGTATCAGGGGTTATAACTACGGTATAGAGCCAGGATTTAGCATGAAATGAACGAGTCTGTAGCCATTACTAAGTTTCCATGTGGTGTTGGGAGGTTGGCTACATAACATGGCCACATGGGGTCCACATGGCTAGGTTGATGACATGGAAACCTCCGACTCATTATAAATTCAAAGGATCATAAATTCTGATTCAGAGGTCATATTAAGGTAAAATTGTATGTCACTGAATTCATCTTGAAAATACAAACACAATAGTGATGCTTATTTCTAGTTTTGAAGACAAAATATATATATATATATATTCCCATATCTCTAAATGTTTACAAGGGAGTTTGGATTAGAAAGTGAACACTTTCCACCGTGGTTAAGGTGGGGGGTGTTTGTAGGTGGTATCAGAGCATCCAATTTCAATACTTTGATTGGATGGGTTCTATCATGAGAAAATAACAACAAAATACCTGAAAGTGGGTTCATATTGATTTTTAGAAATTAACTAAGAAAATGTTCAGGAGCTTAAAGTCGGTCTAGATTGCTTGACTGTGTATATGACTGATATTTTGGCTTTGTGATTGTTAACTAAAAGCACCAACAAATAACTTGTTTCATTGTCTTTGATAAATTAAAAGTGGTGTTCACAGTGATGTATTTTATTGATTATGTGGGCCTTCATATTGTTTTAATTATTTGTTGATTTATGGATAATGATGTACTAATATGGATTGTCATTGTAGATGGTTTCTATAGAAAATCTGTACAATAAACACCATGGGCATGATTTCTTGTTGATTGATTGATTTATTATGTTAATGATAGTTTTGTGGGATTCTACAACACATTATAAGCTGCAATAGATAGTGAAATACTCACAAGAATGGGGATTGGAATGGTGTAGTATAGTTTTGATTAGTCAAAACATAGAAATTAAGAGGCCAGATCAAATGAATAAGAACAATCAGTTGGCTAAGGGGGAGGGGAAAACTCTCCTGATTGGATAGATACTCTAAGAAGCCTAAGGGAAGAAATGAGAAGCTTCAAGGAAAAAATGAAAGAATTGTGAGAGCTCAAGAGAAGCAAGCTAAGATAAACACAATTATTTTGAAAAGCCTCTCATATTTATAGAGACAAAGGCAGCCTGAGCTAGGGGCTAGTCATAGAGACAAGAAGAGGCTTTGGGGGTCATAATAGAAAACAAATGGGGAAGATGGTAGCAAGTCTAGGAAGAGAAATAAGCAGGAAAGTGAAGACACCATGAAGGGAAGCGAACCTTTAAGTGATAGGGGCTTCACTAAATTAACCTCTAACATATCATATGTGTTCATGGCATATTAAAAAATACCCCTAATTTGACTACATATTGGAAAATACCTATAAAAATCACATTATTTATCTTCCTCCTAATATGAACCCAATACACCTTCCCAATTAAAAAAAAACCTACGTTCACTAGATATTGTAGGTATCCATTATTCATTAACATTTTTTATACCCCTTTATATGTATCCATTAACTTTGAGCTCCAATTTTTATACCTATAAATATAAAAACCATTTACCCCCTAATATATTCTCAATGTATTATGTAATTTTTTCCTCAATATATATCACCCAATATGAACACACATTTTATGATATGTCTCCCCTAATGAATCCTTGTTCTTTAATTACTCTAAGAGGGAGAACAGTCACCTATGTGCATAATTCTAGCTCCACTACCATAAGGCACCATCATCATTATCATTAGGGAAGGGAGGAATAACACTATATGCCATAAGAAGTTAAGAAGACCAAACCTCCCACATTTGATGAGGACATGAAGAAATCTGAAGATGTAGAAGCCTAGTTGTTGGGCATGAGGAAAATTTTCAAAATTCACGACTATTATGAAAATATGAAAGCCAATATTTCCACCTATAGCGTGAAAGGAAAGGCAAGCATATGAACACATATTTCAATAAAATTGAAAAATTATATTCCAATACCATATTAAAAACACATTTCCTTAAATTTTGAATTATGCAATGGATCTAGAATTTATAACTTTAACTAATTAAGTTAGAAAATCAATAAGAGACACCAACAATCACATTGTCATTAATTTCATTTAATTTGGATTTATGAAATGGATATTTGATTATACATATCATGAATGGATTCAATATTTGAATTAGAGGAAGAGATGTCAAGTGTCCCATTATACACATCACAGATGGATTCAATATTTGAACTAAAGAAAGAGATGTCATCAATCAAATTAAGTAATATGTCATTTGTAAGGTTTTGGCGACCCTTTCCTTTTGTAGTGACATTGATTTGTGCCCCAAAATGGAGCTCTCATGCATCACTCATTGTGTCAAGGGACATATGTATGTTGAATCCACATGTTATTCAAGTTGATCTGAAGTTTAATAGTAACATATTCGCATTAACTTCCCAGAAAACAAACTTAAGCGAGCAATAATTACTAGGGAAAGGTTTAGAATTCAGGATGAAAAAATCATGACTAAGGATTTGTATATCCAATGGCCACAGAGGCATCAATGAAATATTCATTCTATAGAAATGATCGCAGTAAAAAAAAATAGAAGTCTTAGGATATAATAAGAGACATATTTCCCTCACATCTTCAAAGAAGTATGTTGGGTATTCACTTTGAGTACAAGAAATAATAGGGAGAGGTGAATCTGTCATATTGGAGAGTTGCAATCACTCATAACAAGAGGATAAAAACTATTGTATAGATCACCTACCAGCTTCAATGGATTTTATAGTCATTTTAATAATCAAGCTAGTGAAATAGTCCTATCAGAGTCTAAAGCTCGCGTTGAGTTTGTAAAAGAGAAGTTATATGTGTTGGATGAAAGATTAATGCGCTTGTAGGTGGAATTTGACCAAATGAACGTTAAGAATAGTTCCTTGGTTTTTCCTTCCAAATATGAAGAAGAAAGGGAAAACAATGAACAAGAAACCTTTGGAGAACAACAAAAAATGACTCCAGAATTTTAGGCGACGGAACTCTCTCCGCCAGGGTCAGATAATCTTGGAAATGAAGACCTCTGGAATAAAGGGGTGAATTTTGCATAATAGTTTTATATTTACAATGTTTAAGTTATATTTGATAAGTACATACATATATTAGGTGTGTTCTGGAAGATATATAAAGACAACACTCTTAGAATTGTTGCATGTAGTAGAAGAAGTGTTGCAAGTAGTGTGTTTTTTAATATTTTGAATGATGAAGATGAAAATAGTGTCTCTAATATAAAATTTTATGGATTTAAATCCAAATAGTATTAATAGAATTCTTATAACTATTTATTTAAAAAAATGTATGTATTCACCATATTATATCATTAGCATGAGGGTTGGAATTGCATATAAAGCATGGGTGCAAATATTTTTCAAAAGTGCAATACATTTATAAACTTGTATCACCACATATAACTAAATAAAATTTAATAATTAGGAAAATATGTTGTTGGCTTCGATCATATTATTTCTATTACAAGTGATTTATTGATTCTATAGTTGTAATGACTTTATAATATGTAATAATGATGAAATGTTTATGCTTTTTTTATATAATTTTCAACATAAACATTGTAAGAAAAAAGGGCATTGATGAGGGGCAAAAAATGTTACCATAAGCTCATTGGTGACAGTCAAAGGAGACTCCATCACCAAAGTGGCGTCACAAAAATTATAGGTGTTGTGATGACACTCAAGGTTAATCACCAATAATGATTTATAATTATGGATAGTGACCGTCACCATTTCATATGAGCAATGGTGACGGACAATAGCCTCCGTCATAAAAAAACTGAATGTCACCAAAGGTGGCATCGCCGAAATTATGTGTTGTGGAGACATTCAAGGTATGTCACGAATATTGATTATAATAAAAAATAGTGACTGTCACAATTTCATATGAACAACAACGATTTATTGTGATGAACCTTTCATGGTCGTCACTATTTTTGCATATATATGTAGACATTCGTGGGCTGACACCATTTCATATTTGGTTAGGGTCAAAAAAATGTCATGATAAGCTCATTGGTGACTTCAAGTTTTGTCCCGAATAATGACTATAACGACAAAAAGTGACCCCCAACATTTCATATCAACAACAATTATTTATGGTGACGAACCTTTCATGGTTGTCACTATTGATGCATATATATGGCGGCGTTCGTTGATTATCACCATTTCTTATTTTGGTGAAGGTAAAAAAATGTCACCATAAGCTCATTGGTGATGGTCAATGTTAATCATCCATATTTTTCATGAACATTGTGAGTTCTAGAAATCTCAATGCCTTCATTATCCTTAGGATAGGTTTTCACTATTTCATCATCCCCTCATGTCAAGCTCTTCTTACCAATCCCAGAAGACCCATCAGGGGCTCATGTCACTTATTTTGTCTATGTTTTGTCACCTTTGGCCTCAATCCCCTATTTTGTTTTGCTTAAACCCCTCCACTACTACCAAGGGCCACCAATCAACCAATTCTCTTGTGTCTCCCAAATGCCTCAAGCATTGATGGTCTCAAAACTGTCTTTGTAGGCTCTTTATATAAATCAAGTACATTGGATTTTGGATCTTCAATACATCAGTTTGTACAAAACTCTGTTTTACACCTAAGGATCCCAAATCAAGTTTTCAATAAAAGGCCAAAATCCAAAGAGCCTTTCCACTAGGTCACCTAGGGTTTCATAGGTCATAGGGTTGAGTTGGTGTTCTTAAAAGCTCTGCTTTTCCTATATAAGGGACTGCATTCAAAGAAGAAGAAGGAAAAGTAACTTTGTCCAAAACTGATCAAAAAGCCATTCAAGGAAGGCTTCCTTGGCCAAAACACAAATTCTGCAAGGGACAACTACCTTTGTTCACATTTCTACAAGAATGGTCAAGATGGTCATCAACATAAGAAAAGGTAAGGTAAGAGGGTGAATCATCACAAGAAGACAACCACAACAAAGGAGAGGCAACAGGCCTATGTTCAAAGAGAATTAGGGTTTTGAGGACTGATTGGAAAAACAATGTTGCCAAGAAAAGAGTCATAGGAGAAAAGAAGCCATATGATGGATCAAATCAGCAAGCATAATTCCATACCAACTCATAAGCATCATGCCTCCATCATTTTCCAAGAATTCATTCCAAGAGACAAGCCATGTGTCGCGCCAAAGGCGAGTTTTTCTTCAAACTATGTGTATGACCAAAAAGAGATAAATTTGACAAATGTGAGAGATTTGTTTGTCTAATATGGGTCCAAGAATAAAAACCTCCTTCAATGTTTACACAGGTATCATGGTTTGGGAGCAATATAAAAAGTATAGGTGTCCCAGGAGAATTTCTGCACTTCTGGAGTGACTTGGGAAAATTCGATTTTCTCATAGCTGGAGTGTCCAAATGACTTGCTTGATGCATCAAAATACACCTATACTTGAAGCTATTTCCAATGAGAAATCAGGAGCTCAATTTGAAGTTAAGGAAGGCCTCCAAAAGTTGTCTGTACCAGCACTCTGCATTTCTGCACCATCATTCAATACTTTTTGACCAGTGTTGGGAAAATAATTTTTTGGATAGGTAAATGGACACCAAAAGTAAAACCAAAAGAAATTTTGGAAATTTGACTCAAAAATATTTCCAACGAGCTATCACGAAGCTCATTCCGATACTGGGAATGCCTCCAAATGCCCTCTGCAAATTGGCGCTGCGCACAGAGGAAATTTGGACAGGGTTGCCAAAAAGTGGCCAAGTGCAAAACATGGTAAACCCGATGCACACATCTATGTCAAAAAGACATATCACTATCAAATCTACAAAGGGAAAAAGACATGTTTCAGGTCACCTACAATCAAAAATGCCCAAGGAAGTAAAAACAGGGTGTTCAATTTGATGAATATATGCCAAAGGAAAATTTGAATAGGTGCCCAAGCTTTCAAAACCAAAGGGGATAAAAAGGACATCTACATACCCTCAACAAGCCATCATCACAAAAGAAGAAAATATGCCTTGAAAGAACTTTCAAAACCCTACAAAAGACCAAAGGTTGTAAGTCAAATGGAAAAAATATTGAAAATCATAGTAAAGTGGGTTTAGAACTTTGATTTATTTCTCTCATAGGGTATAAAGGTGCCTTTGTTCCACTTCAAATTCATTTAGCCCCTGAAAAAGGAAAAAAATGCTTAACGAAGAAAAACAAATTTTTTCTGGTCATTTTTGGCAAAATTTTGGGGCGCTGCGCACAAACAGACTTGCATTGTGCATAGGGGAGAAAATCCAGTGTTAAATAAAACTGCATTGTGCACAAATAGACAGGTGTTGCGCATAGAGGAAATTTGGCCAAAATTGCCCAAAATTGCCCAAATCACACTTTTTCCTCCTCAAATTTTCCCCAGGCTCCTACATGAGTTAAACAAGATAATGAAAGTCATAATGAGGAACAAGAGGATGAAAGTGGAGATCAAGAAATGGGGTAGAGATAGAAATTAATGAAGGAGAGCAAGAGGGAAATGATGGTGAAGAAGAGGGAAGTGAGCAGAGCAGTGATGAAGACAAAGATGAGGGTCAAGATGAGACAGAGTACATGAGCACAAATGATGAATATGAGGATGGGCCAGTAGCTAATGAGCGAGAGGTAGAAGACATGGAAACTGATGGAAGAAAGAATAAAGAAAAACAAGCTTGCTTGTGTCGAACTAACGGAGGCCCTCATGGAGATAAAAACCCTAAAAGAGGAAACAAAGCATGATAGCCTTGGAATTTTAGTTGAGGCTTCTCAACAGGTGTCCAAGACCTCTTGAGGGACATCTCCACAAATTTTGGGCCAAATTGAACAAAATTTTGTGTTTATGAAATTTTGAGGCCTTTGTGCGCAACACCCTTGGTGCTACGCAAAACTTTGGTGCATAATAAACTTGAAAATTTGACATTTTTTGGTTCCTCTCATCATCATGAGTTTTCTCACAAAATTTCAGATCATTTGGAGTAGTTTTGACCCCTCCAAAAGGTCAAAAAACACCAAAATTTTGACCATTCTGCCTCATTTTTAGGCAAGGTGTTGTGAACAGAGAAATGTTGGGAGAATGGATTTTTAGATAGGAAAATGGAACTCATTTAGGAAAAATCAAGCATTTCTAGAAAGTAGACTCGTAAGGATTTCCAACGAGCCATCACGGAGCCAAATCCGGCATCGGGAAGGGGTCCAAAACTTAGTCACAAAAGACACTATTTTCTACTAAAGTGGCATTACGCACAGAGACTGTCTAAGTGTGTTTTGGACCAAAATTCAAAAAAACACGATCATTTATTGCAAAATGATATTTTTGAGTTTTTTGAGGCAACACACTCTAGAATTAGGTGCAAATAGTTATTTTGGAATTTATTTCTTAGGATATTATGTGCCTTGGGACTTGCATGGTCTCTTGACCATAAATGACATTTATGGTTGAATTTGACATTTTCCTACCATATTTAGGGTTTTAGTCCTCCTTTTCTCCATAAATAGAGCATGAGGCCCTCATGTATTTTGTTGGCATTTGATGAGCTTTGAGAGAAATATATGGTTTATATGAGCTTGGAGAAGAAATTGGTGTTGTGCAGTTGATGAATGGCTTGTTTGGCTTGATGATGGAGAGGCTTGTGTGCAATATTCCTTAGCTTGGTGAATGGTGATGTCTTCTTAATTTGTTTATGTATTCTTGTTATCATTATGTTTCATTCCTCTTGGTTGCTATAAATCAGAAAAGTGTAGGTTGAGACATGCTCTTTGAGGCACCTTAGTCCTCCTATTTCTTATAGATTTGATTTTTTCCTCTGTTTGGTCACCTTAATGAATCCTTGATTGCTCCTTACGCCCACCTAAAATTTTTTTTATTTCATGTATGGTTAGTATGATAGTTTACAAGTATGATTCATGGTATGCCCCGCTTATTTGAAGCTTTCAAAACTCTATCTTGAAACCTTTCTTTCGAATAATGTATGCTAGGTTAAGTCAAAGTGGTCTCGTTTGATCTTTCCCTTTGTCCATGCCTACCAACTTATTTCAAAGTTATTTATAGCTTGATTTATGATGTTTAAGAGTTCCCTCTTCATAGATTAAGTTATTTGTGATCTTGTATGTTTTCCCAAAGTCTGGAGGTGAATTTACTAAAGTTAGAAGCTCTTATGCTCTCTATGTTTCACTGACATGTTTACCTTGGATGTTTATTGGTTCAAAATATTATCATAGAGTAAATGGTTTTCCCTAGCTCTTGCTTAGTATCTTATGCTAATCATATTTAAGACCTCCTTTTTCATAGGTATTTGACAAATGATTCTTGATTGCCCTTTGTCCTACCTTTTTCACAAACTTGATGTCCATCCCATTTCACTCATAAACTTAAAGGACCCATTAACCTTGCTAGATTGGCCTTACACTGCACTCTGATTCATTATTGAGACACCCTTGAATTTTTTTGACTCCATAGCCCAATGAATTCAATACCTCTCACTCCACCTATTCTACGAATGACCATCTCACCTAACCAAAACAATCAACAAAACCCTACCCTTAACAACTAGCCTAAAATCAAAACCCTAAGAGCAAAAAGAACACATCCTTTGCACCCAATAGAGAGAGCCCTCTATGAGTCCAGGAAGGCTAGGTATTAGGACTCCAAAGCTTGGTCTGATGTTACCCTATCATTTGGTCTACCAATCTACCAAATCACGAGACACTAACATTCTGGCGATCACGATGGGACCTTCTGAGTATAGTTTCCTGAATACCCCTTAAAACTCATTAGATCCTTAGCTTGACAAATAGAAGGTACAGTAAATCTACCACCTCATCCATATCACTAACACAATGGTGATCACTATGGACCTTCTGAGTTAGTGACAAACTAAGTATTCCTTAGATCTCAGAAAACTGACAAATATCCTTAGATTGGTATTTAGTTGTTGATGGTGGACAACAAGAACATCCTTAAAATAGTAAACGTCATCCACCTAACGACTCCACTAGTCTTCAGTAGCCTTCTTGACCCCACTAGTTCTCAAAAACCCCCTGGGAATGCATTAAGAAATCCCAATCATGCTGATGGTGGACAACAAAGTTGAAATCTTCCACCTGGCGACTCCACAACCCTCAATAGACCTAATGACTCCACTGGTAGAGGAAACTAGACTGGTTGAAAAGATGCAGTGACATCTTTATGATAAACAAAGATGGATCTAAGTATGAAAAAAGAGGTCAAGCTATAGATTTTGGTAGATACATTTAGCAAACTGATGCATCTATTTGACAGGAAAGGAGAAAAACACAAGGTTCAGGTTGGTGCTGCTAATTCAAAACAACCTACACTTTTTCCTTGGGAAGAACAAACTCAATCACTACAAGACAAGAAAAACAAACAAAATATGCATGATGAGAAAGACTGCAAAGAAGAGAGTGAATAAGCTTGTCAAGTAGGTACTAGATACCTTCCTATATCTTGTGCTTCACCACTAAGAAAACACTACAAACAAATTGCAAATAGAAAAAAGGTGGAATGCTCTAAAAAATCAATCAAGGACAATATGGATGATGCAAACCCTTTTGCATATCCAAAACTCTTTCCCTCAAGCCATCTTGAAATCACAAAATATGAAATGGATGAGGAGTCAAAACTTTTAGGATCTCTACCCTTATGCTTAATTCATTTCATATTTTGAAAGGAAATTTGCATTCTGAAGATCGCTTAGCAGCTATTCATGAAACCCATGCTTAGGTTAACTCTCACAAAAATCAAGAAAATTTGGTTGAGGATGAAATCAATCGAGGAATGAAAGAGAACCCACAGGATCTCTCTAAAAACACAAGTGATGATTCATCATCTCTTCTAGGTGAGGCTCAAGAAGACATCCAGCCTCTCAATTAGCTTTCACAAGAGAAAGAGAATTTTTGTTATTTCCTAAAAAAAGAAAAATGCCTCCTTTTTTAACTGAAAAAGAAATAAATCAGCTTCTAAACATGAAGACAGCCTCTAGGACTTCATATGACCAAAAAATTTCTATTCATTCTCCCGCTAATCCTGTCTACATAAGTTAGAAAGTGAACTTGTAGATCAATTCGAAGAGAAACAATCTGATAGTCCAATATGTATGGCTGGTGACATTACTTATATTAATGATTCTCCAAGGTTTGATCAATATGTTGATGATTATGATATCCAAAAAGATACTAACCTTGCAGAGCAATCAGCATTTGATTTGCGGGATGAATTTCACTATCATCATCTTGAAAAAAGTAAGAAGCCAAGTAATACAGGTCACCTATGACACTGATGAGGAAAGCCTTGAGAGTTTACAAGTAAGTGAGGAGTCTCTGGCTCTTTGCTCTGCTTCATTTCAGTCCATTAGAAATAACTTTCATGTAATTGGAAATCAACAGTCTTTCAGTTTTGATGTTGAGGTTGAGGAGGATGACGAAATTCTTGAGTGAGTTGTCAATGAGGAGCCTTTTCCTGAAATGGTTGAGGAAATCATTTGGGACATGGAATACTCCTTAACTCTAGATTTGCAACCACCAAGTTCCTTTGGATTCCAAATTGCAAATGAAGGCATGGAAATTTATGATAACAAGAAAGTTGCTGCACTTCTTTCTCAAGAAGATTTGTTGCCAAAGAGTGCCTTCACACAGATTTCACACAGATTTCAGCCCACTCTATCAAAGCACATCAGGTTTGTTAGAGTATAAAATTACCACATATGATGAATATACCAATTCATATGATCATGAGGAAGAGGTGGATTTCTTTCCCAAAAGAGTCCCAAGCATAGCCAAGTGGAAGGAGGAGTAGTCCTGAATGAAGCTTATGTCTCAAATCCTCTAGATCAGGTATTATTCCAAGATCCATTTTTTGTTTTCCTTGTGAAATCTAAAGGAGTGTGTTCTACCAAGAACAGTTTGTTCCAAAGTGTGAGAAATTTTTTAAGCAATACTGTCCAAAAATAAGTGAGGTGGAAGTGGCCTTTGGATTTCTTCAGCACTCTCAAAGAGCTGAAACAAGATCAATCATGGAATCATCTAATTGATTGGTTATATTGGAAAAGGGAGTTCACCAAATGAATGTATATCATGTATATGTTAGATTAGGATAGACAAGTATGCAAAATAAGCTCAGTCTTGTTAGCATATTTTTAGTTCTTGATTGTTTGAAAAACAAATGAAAAAACACAAAAAAAAAAGAAAGGTAGAAAAAGAGGGCAGATTTGAAAAGAGGTGCAGCCCCATACCCCAAAAATAGTAATTCTGAAAGTGTGCAAGAATAAATTCCACTACTTGTGCCAAAATGTCTTGTTCAATCATCTAGCCTAATCATGGCTGAACATGTTTTCAATTTATTTCTGATAAGTTAGTGAAAGAGAGCTTGTCAAATCATTCAAACTTAACTTGTAAAAAAAGGATAGATTAGGGAATGAAAGATGTTGGTTCCACATGCTTAAAACAGAACCAAAGAGGAAGATGAGGATGCATAACAAATGATAGATCACAACCCTTATCTTTCTATTTTACTTTTATAAAAAATAATGTTTGTATGCATCTTTTTCTTATGCCACAACTCATGGTAAGTCAGATTGCCTAATCCCAATTTAAACCATGCTTTCAATTTCATGTTATAGCTTAGTGAATTAAATCTTGTCAAATAACTTAACCTTGACAGTTGAGTAGTCTAGGTAGAGAATAAAAGGGTTCACTCGCATAATCTGAACCTTTGGGAGTAATAAGGGTACTATTAGATAGTTTGTTTTTTATTTCAGAAAGAAAAATAATGTCAAAGGGTTTGCTAACTCAAGTGCACCAAAAGAAGAGAAAATGGTAGGCAAGTAAGTTGGGTAGGTAAAGTTGAAGTTGAGCTAATCATGTATTTTTCAAATTATTGAGATAACAACTTCAAGCACGCATCAAAAAAATGAAAGGAGAAAAAGAAAATATGCACAGTGGATGAGGCACTAGTCTTCATAAACCAAGATATCTGAAAGTTATGGACACCTCCTGAAAAGGAGCTACCCTCCCCAAGTGGAGCCACTGTTAGTCATCCATAATTTTCACTTTTTGAAGATGACTAAGTATCGGTTCTAGATTTATAGAAACAAAGTTCATGAACATTGTGATTTCTAGAAATATCACTGCCTTCATTATCCTTAGGATACTTTTTTCACTATTTTATCATCCCCTCATGTCAAGCTCTTCTTACCAATCCCAAAAGACCCATCAGGGGCTCATGTCACTCATTTTGTCTATGTTTTGTCACCTTTGGCCTCAATCCCCTGTTTTGTTTTGCTTAAAACCCTCCACTACTACCAAGGGCCACCAATCAACCAATTCTCTTATGTCTTCAAAATGCCTCAAGCATTGATGGTCTCAAAATTTTCTTTGTAGGCTCTTTAGATAAATCAAGTACATTGGATTTGGATCTTCAATACATGAGTTTGTACAAAACTCTGTTTTACACCTAAGGATCCCAAATCAAGTTTTCAAGCAGAGGTCAAAATCCAAAGAGCCTTTCCAATAGGTCACCTAAGGTTTCATAGGTCATAGGGTTGAGTTGGTGTTCTTAAAATCTCTGTTTTTCCTATATAAGGGACAACATTCAAAGAAGAAGAAGGACACGTAACTTTGTCCAAAATTGATCAAAAATCCATTCAAGAAAGGCTTTCTTGGCCAAAACACAAATTCTGCAAGGGAAAACTACTTTTGTTCACATTTCTGCAAGAATGATCAAGATGGTCATCAGCATAAGAAAAGGTAAGGTAAGAGGGTGAATCATCATAAGAAGATAGCCACAACAAAGGATAGGCAACATGCCTATGTTCAAAGAGAATTAGGGTTTTGAGGACTCATTGGAAAAACAGTGTTGCCAAGCAAGGAGGCATAGGAGAAAAGAAGCCATATGATAGATCATATCAGCAAGCCTAATTCCATACCAACTCATAAACATCATGCCTCCATCATTTTCCAAGAATTCATTCCAAGAGACAAGCCATGTGTCATGCCTAAGGCTAGTTTTGCTTCAAACTATGTTTTTGACCAAAAATAGATGAATTTGACAAAATTGAGAGAGGTTTTTTTCCAATATACGCCCAAGAAGAAACACCTCCTTCCGTTTTTACACAGGTATCATGTTTTGGTAGCAATATAAAAAATACATGTGTCCCAAGACAATTTCTGCACTGCTAGAGTGACCTTGGAAAAATCTTATTTTTTCACCGTTGAAGTATCCAAATTACTTTCTTGATGATTCAAAAGACAACTATACTTGATTTTATTTCTAATGAGCTATCATGAGCTCAATTTTGAGTTAATTAAGGCCTCCAAAAGTTGTCTGCACCAGCACTCTGCATTTCTACACCATCATTAATCACTT
Source organism: Pinus albicaulis (assembly GCA_034641835.2). NCBI lineage: Eukaryota > Viridiplantae > Streptophyta > Pinopsida > Pinales > Pinaceae > Pinus > Pinus albicaulis. The sequence continues at coordinate 518,308,475 of CM076575.1, read as the reverse complement.
TTTGAACAGTGTTGGGAAAATCCCCTTTTTTATTGGTAAATTAACATGAAGGTAAAACCAAAATATTTTTTGGAAATTATACTCAACAAGCTTTCCAAAGAGCTATCACGGAGCTCATTCTGACACCGGGAAGGCCTCCAAATGCCTCTGCAAATTGGCACTGTGCAAAGAGGAAATTTGGCTAGGGTTGCCAAAAAGTGGCCAAGTGAAAAACATGGTAAAACTGATGCACACATATCTATCAAAAATAAATATCACTGTCAAATCTGCAAAGGTAAACAGACATGTTTCAGGTCACCTACAATCAAAAATGCCCAAGGAGGTAAAAACAGGGTTTTCAGTTTGATGAATATATGCCAAAGGAAAGTTTGAACAAGTGCCCAGGCTTTCAAAAGAAAAGAGGATAAAAAGACATCTACATCCCTTCAGCTAGCCATCATCACAAAAGAAGAAAATATGCCTTGAAATAACTTTCAAAACCCTGCAAAAGACAAAAGGTTGTAATTCAAATGGAAAAAAGATTGAAAATCATAGTAAAGTGGGTTTAGAACTTTGATTTATTTCTCTCAAAGGGTATAAAGGTGCCTTTGTTCCACTTCAAATTCATTTAGCCCCTGAAAAAGAGAAAAAAATTCTTAAGGAAGAAAAACAGATTTTTTTCTAGTCAGTTTTGGCAAAATTTATGGGTGTTGCGCATAGGCAGTGGCACTGCACACAAACAGACTGGCGCTGCGCACATGGGAGAAAATCCAATGTTAAATAACACTATGCTGCGCATAGATGGATCAGCGCTGCGCACAGGCATTGGCGCTGAGCATAGAGGAAATTTGGCCAAAATTGCCAAAAATTGCTCAAATCACTCTTTTCCCTCCTCAAATTTTCCCCGGGCTCCTACACGAGTTAGACAAGATAATGACAGTGGTAATGAGGAACAAGAGGATGACAGTGGAGATGAAGAAATCAGTGGGGTAGAGACATAAATTAATGAAGGAGAGGAAGATGGAAATGATGGTGAAGAAAAGGAAAGTAAGCACAACAGTGATGAAGACAAAGATAATGATAGATCAGAGGGAGGCAATGATGATAAAAATGAAAATGAGCCATCCAAAGATGAAGAAAAATATCCTAATGTTAAGCAAAGTGATAACCAAGGTGAAAATTATGAGGGTCAGGATGAGACAGAGTACATGAGCACAAATGATGAATATGAGGACGGGCCAGCAGGTAGTGAGGAAGAGATAGAAGACATGGAAACTGATGGAGGAAATAATAAAGAAAAACAAGCGTGCTTGTGCTAAACTGATCGAGGCCCTCATGGAGATAAAAACCCTAAAAGAGGCAAAAAAGCATGATAGCCTTGGAATTTTGGCTGAGGATTCTCAACAGGTGTCCAAGACCTCTTGAGGGACCTCTCCACAAATTTTGGGCCAAATTGAACAAAATTTTGTGTTTTTGAAATTTTGAGGCCTCTGTGCGCAACACCCTTGGTGCTGTGCACGAATTTGGTATATCCTCATCTTGAAAATTTGACATTTTTATATTCCTCTCATCATCAACAGTCTGCTCATAAAAAATTAGATCATTTAGAGCAGTTTTGACCCCCCAAAAGGTCAAAAAACACCAAATTTTTTACCATTTTGCCTCATTTTCAGGAAAGGTGTTGCGCACAGAGAAGTGTTGGGAGAATGGATTTTTGGAAAGGAAAATGACACTCAATTAGGAAACCTCAAGTATTTCTGGAAATTAGACTCATCAGGATTTCCAACAAGCAATCATGGAGCCAAATCTGACATTGGGAATGGGTCCAAAACTTAGTTACAAAAGACCCTATTTTTAGTTGAAGTGGCGCTACGCACAGAGACTGCCTAAGTGTGTTTTGGAGAAAAAGTCAACAAAACACACTCATTTATTGCAAAATTATATTTTTGAGACTTTTGAGGCAAAACACTCTAGAATTAGGTGCAAATAGTTATTTTGGAATTTATTTCTTAGGATATTACATGCCTTGGGCCTTGCATGGTCTCTTGGCCATAAATGACAATTATGGTTGAATTTGACATTTTCCTACCATATTTAGGGTTTTATTCCTCCTTTTCTCCATAAATAGAGCATGATTCCGTCATGTATTTTGTTGGCATTTGATGAGATTTGAGAGCAATACATGGTTTATATAAGCTTGGAGAAGAAATTGGTGTTGTGGAGTTGATGAATGGCTTGTTTGGCTTGATGATGGAGAGGCTTGTGTGCAATATTCCTTAGCTTGGTGAATGGTGATGTCTTCTTTATTTGTTTATGTATTCTTGTTATCATTATGTTTCATTCCTCTTGGTTGCTATAAATCAGAAAAGTATAGGTTGAAACATGCTCTTTGAGGCACCTCAGTCCTCCTGTTTGTTATAGCTTTGATGTTTTCCTCTATTTGGTCATCTTAAGGAATTCTTGATTGCTCCTTAGGTGCACCTAAACTTGTTTTTGTTTCATGTATGGCTAGTATGCTATTTTACAAGTATGATTCATGGTATGCCCTACTTATTTGAAGTTTTCGAAACTCTATCTTGAAACCTTTCTTTGGAATATTGTTTGCTAGGTTAAGTCAAAGAGGTCTCGTTCGATCTTTCCCTTTGTCCATGCCTACTGTTGGGCAGTTTAATTGTTTGATTAAACCTCTCAATATTAATTATCAATCCGGGAGTCTTAAACGTGAGCTGTACTGCGTATTGGCTTAGCTTAATGGTCATAGTATATGAGTTTCCTTATTAATGATAAACTAGGTGCTGAAATGAAACACACATTTGCTCGCAAATAAAAAATCTCGAAAAGGAAACCTACTTAACCAATTTTGTTTAGAGAAAACTCCATAATGAAATTAAACTATAATGAAATTTGAGGCAATCCTCAATCATTCTCGCACTTAAATTCTACTTTTAAAATATCCTATGATGTCTTGAAAATCGTAATCTAATTATTCCTCTCTAACACTCGAAACTAATCTTGAGATAGGCAAAAAGATCACACATTATAAATTCACACCTCAAAATAACTACCCTTGATAACAAATTGAAGACTTAAATTAACAAAATAAAGTTCATCCTAATAATAAATTCAAACCTTAAACTAACGAGAACTATTCTTTATAAAAAATTCAAGATTCTAAATAACAAAAGAAACAATCCTGACTATTGTTAAAAGACAACTACTTTACTTCCTGTAAAATAACACTTAAAAATATATTATTGAAAATAGTATTGCAAATAACCTATGGGAAGCCTTTTATTTAAAGATTTTAATCTGAGTGAAACAAATTATTCCTAAACAAACCACTCTTCGAAAGAATGCAACTCATAACGAAAACTAAATCAAACTCGTGCCATTCGATAATGAAAACTCAGTCACTGCTACCTGCATAATTAAATCCGCACTCAAACTTATAAATAAATGATTTTACTATGAAAGCAATAATGATTCTAATTAAAAATAAATCCAATGCTTAAACGAAGTGCTGGGATATATAAACAAATCATAAACAAATCAAATGATGATTAAATCCTGCAAACATTCAAACAAATCAAATCAAAATCTGCAAACATTCAAAAACATTATATTATGCAAGCTTGGAATTATTATTCTAAAATGACCGTATTAACATACTGAAATTCAAAGCATCTAAAATCTTATTTTATTCCATACTCAAATTAGAAGTATTGAAATCTGTTATGATTATGTAAGGAGTAATACTTCTTCAGTCCATTAATTAGCATGATGCTACGATGAATGAGATTCTTTGGAGTTGAACCACACCTTCACATAGAACCTGAAATCTTAAAATCGCACACATATAATTATCTTTTTTTGATTGATGAGCTTAGCTCCAGAGGTGGTGGGCCCTACCACGCCCGGAGTAAGCTTGCTTGTTGCAACTGAGGAAAGATTTAAAACATCAAATGCAAAATACAAAATGAATCATAGCAACAATGCTACTGCTCACAACATAAAGCAAATTTATACAAATATTTAAAACAACATTTGAAAAATCGATTACACAAATCAAAACAATCCCCCTATCTCTATTACACGCCGGAAAATTTAATTCTAGTTCTACATATGAGAAATCGACTTCACATGAGAAACTCTAGCTCTACGCATCTCAGAAACTTCACTCCTCTAATTGACGGACTCACACCCATTACACTCAAAAATCGATTGCTTCTTTGATCTAATGTTGGCTCCTTCATTCTAATGGATCGACCCCCTATTATCTAATTTGCAGATTCCTCATTCTAATGCGCACAACATTCTACCATGCTAATGGTTCGACTCCTCTATCACTCTATTCGATCGACTCCTTCATTCTAATGCACAAATACTACATATCTCCCTTTCGCTCTCCATTACAACACTTATATATACACATTTTAATTACAAACTGGATTTCACCCAGTAATTAGAATATAACAGAATTGGTTTTAAAAATACTTCCGGAATAAGAATTAGCTTTGAACAAAATGCCAAATTGGAGAAATCACTCCCCTTTTTGTGGGATTTTGCTGTTTCTAGAAGGTGAAATCTTGGCTTCTGGAAGAAATTTGAACTTCGTATAGCTGGTGGAAGAAAGGTGTAGCTAGTAGAGGTATCGCACAACTAGATCAGATAATATGCAAGCTTAATCATAAGATATTTCTTCTCAGCATTTAGCAAGTTGAATATTTATGTTACATCAACCAAACGTTTCCTCTTCATAAACAATTGCGTGTGATAGTATACAAGTGGTGTAGTGATTAGACATATGAACCAACATCTAGTAAGGAGAAAGAGCAGACAAAGGAAACCTCTAATCAAAAACTCTGGAATTACAAGCCTATTTATTCTGGTTGTTGAATCATAAGGATTGATGTTAGTCGAAATCCAAGTCTGATGAGCATATCAGCTGGTATACCACAAATCCGAGGAGCGCAATGATGATTATGAAGGAGAGTAGTCATAATAACACCTCCTGGGCCATGAATAACTCAGCCAATCAAACTTCAAATATTTTCCTGTAATATCAATTAAAGGCTTCCACGCATTACGTTTATTGGTTATAATGCCTCCCAATAGGGACACACATCAGAAACTGACCTTTAAAATCCAATTTCACTTAGGTCAGTTCTGCATCTATTCGCGCTTTACACTATTTGAAAAAGTGAAGCCTGATTTTGCTCCATTCCTTACTGAATGCCAACGACTTCCTCCAAATATCTCCTTCATGCCACTACATCGCAAACATCGTTATAATGCTCAAAATGTGTTCACAAACATACAAATTGACCAACTCGATGTCAACTAAGTCTGGGCTCCATTATAATAGAAATTTCAAGGTGGGAATGAATAAAACCCTGGCTTCGCAAAGCTCATCTCATATTTCGACTTGAACTAAAAAATAGAATTAATGTGTATATATATTCTGATTGCTACAAAAAAGCCAGGACTCATGGAACTTGCGTGCATGCTGCTACTATGGCAAGTTATTTCATTATGAATGTGACTATTCATATGTTCTATGGATGAGCAAGACCCAATACGTTCACATTCAGAAATGGTTTTCAATAGAATATTCCCCTGACAATAACTCCTTCACGAAGCCAAATTTCGCCAAACGGTTTCTGGGTTATATGAAACACAGTGCTCTGAATACAACCCATGTCTCGAAATTTAGATATTCTGCTCCATTTGGTCACAAATTTGATATTTTCACTTAGAACAATTCAACTACCCAGTTGCTGCTTTTATGCATTTGGTGAATTGTACTCAAATGCATTCCTGCACCGAGCCTTCCTGCAACCAAGAAGCAATTTATTAAAAACACTCATCAAGTGGTGGCGTGTGTCTTTTTGTCATTCCTGAACTCAACTTGGTCTGATGTTACCCTATCATTTGGTCTACCAATCTGCCAAATCACGGGTCGCTAACAGTTAAAAGAGCCTCTGTCACCAAAAACTGATAGTTTCCATTCCATATGAATATCAGGGCACGATGGAATTAAACCACCAACCTTCTAATTGTAAAACAGGTGCTCTTCCATTAAACTAGCACCCTCTAAAGAATTATACTTTTAAAAATTATATATTTAAACTTCATAAATTGTAAATTCTATAGCTTTCAATAAATTAAATTATTGACAATCTTTTACTAAAAAAGCAAAATGTCATCAAATATGTAGGTCCCTTCCTAACGGTTATGGAAGGTATGAAAAATTAGTGGAGGGAAAAATAGTTACGTATAAGAGACTCAATATGTTAAGTTGAATACTCAATTAGAATTGAAATTCTGAAGACATTTATAGCCTACAAATGACCTATAACTCGCAAATGCACCAAATATTGCAAAGGAAATGCAATAAGTGGATAGCATATGGAAGAAGAGCATTGATGAATTCATATGCAATATGTAATAGGTTGAATGAAATAAAAACCTCAATTTTGTTGCTATTGGGTGAATTTTTATAATTGGGACGTTTTTCTTTCCTTTATCGCGTAAATATTCAAATAAAAAATTAGAAATTATAGATATCTGAATGATATCTAAACTTTTATGAAAATGTAACATGAATCACTTGGGAACCATAGGGAAAAATAATATATATATATATATATATATATATATATATATATATATATATATATATATATATATATAAAGCGACATGCAATTTGGAATTTCACAAGTCCGCACTCAAAACATGACAACAACCAACAAATAAAAAAAATTGAAACTTATCACAGTAAGAGTATATCTTTTTAACAATGAACACCAAACAATAAAACAATACTTAGTTCACTTTAAGACTGCAAAACATTGGAAAAAATCAATGTGTTCAATTATTTTCCAATACAAAATGGAATTAATTCAAATGAAGCAAAAGAGTTGATACTAAATCACAAATAAAAATGACCAACAACAATGTAAATTTTGTTTTTTCAACAACACTCCATCACTACCTTCCATGTTCATACATCCATATTTTGTAGTATTTAACAAGGTATTTTGTAGGAAAACCCAGTGAATAGATTTCATAAGTTTTAAATAGAAAATACATAAAACATGGAGTTGATGAATTTTAAAGATGGAGCTGAAAACTAACCTCTGACTCATTTTGATCTCTGCATATTTGCATCCAGGGGATGGTGCCTTATTCATTGTTCCGAAGAAGAAAAACATGACAAATATAATTTTTTTTTCAGTCTTGCTTCATTTGTCTGGCATGTATATTGGGGTGTTTGTTTAATTTTTAGTTAAAATGCATATGGATCAACATCTAGGGTAGACATTTTAATTTCTCCTTAAGTGTTGATGAACCAGAATTCTTAGATGAGTTAACAATTGTGTCGTCTCTTGCTTTAGGACCACATTTTCCCCTTATTGTATGGGTATTAATCCCCATAACATGCGTTTTCCATTTACCCACAACATTCTCCTTGCTTGGTGAATTATTTTTCTTTCTGTTGTGTGGAGTGATTTCTTTCACTGGAGTTTGGAAACTATTACTATTAGGTTGAACATCCTACATAAGACATGCATGACAACTAATAGGCATATTAATCAATACTTTCTTAATATAACTAGGGGTACCTTGTGAACATATCATATTTTAATTTAGCAGATTGAGAGAATCACTTTTCATTGGATTTATTTTATCCCCCAATGTTTTAGTTTCTTTGAAGACTTTGGAATGTCCTCATCTCCCTTGGTCATAAATTTCTCTAAGTGTGTTGTTGTTTTATCATTTCCAACTACTGATGAACTTGAAGAGAAAACTAGTTTTACAACATAACTTTTTTGAGCTGAGAAACATGGATACATGGGAATATTGTGCATATCTATTGTAGGAGAGGAAATATTGCTAGACTTAAACACCTTATTCTACTGAGGTGTTCCGGTGACTTCACTTGGATAGAAAGCAATAGCTTCACCTTCATTCTTAAGTTTCTTTTGTTTATTTTAATTTGATTTGTGACATTATTTATCTGACAAGGAATAAGAATCATAACTGGTTTAAATTCATCGAACACGTACTTTGGAGATCCCACTAACATCTTCGTTTTTGTTTCCATGCTTGAAAACCATGGAGATCTCCATCGATAGTAGAATAAGATGTGTGCCTGCTACTCAAGAACACATTCCTTATTAACTATTGTTATTTACAAAAACCAAAGAGACAACACAACATCAATGTACACAAAATTACCTACCGAAATATAAACATAACTTAGCTAAGAAGTATAAAATATTTTCTTAATTAATAAACTTTGTATTTGGAAATCTTGTTTCTTCAAATTTAAAAAAGACTACGTTGTAAAACACTTATGTCTATTTATCCAGGAAATTATATCATATCATACGTCACACAGTAGCAATCTATGGTACCTAAAGTAAAAAGACAAATTTACTCAGGAAATAGATTTAGAAAACAACTTTGAAAACTATATGTTTTTCATCAAATATTTAGTTAGTTTAATGAAAAACTAGTTAGAGTTTGAAAATAAAAATCATTCATAAGAAAAGAACAAGACAATGTCCATAGTTGATATTCATACAAGTAAAGCTAAAGTCACTATTTCCATTGTAGATAACTAAAATTTGGGCAGTGGTCTAACTGTCAGAGCTAATAAGCTGGGAAGACTCATCAATACCATCATTTGTTTCAACGGTTTGTCATGTCTCTGGATCCAGATCAGGTAGCTTGCTATTCTCGGGTTCTACCTTTCAAGTACTGATTTCTGGCTTACCCTTTAAAACATAATTCTACCACTCCATTTGATTTTTTTTTGTCAAGAGAGTTGACAGTACCTTCCCATCCTATTTTACATCAATCAATAACCATCCATCAATGATATAAATAATATCATATACACAAAAAATGCCAAAGATGCACTTGACGTATACTTATGTTCCATGACTCATCTGACCTCACTGGTGCAAAGAGCTCACCTTGGAAAAATAACATCCACGTGGGATTTACAAAACCTTTTTAAATCAAACTCCCAGTAAACTAATCAAGATATGAACATTCTTTTAAATAATATATTCTCTCACTTAAAATAAAAGTGGCCTAAAATTTAATGTTATATCAACCATGTCAAGTAATTGACATCAGGTGAGAAATGAAGGCCATGCATATTGGATTAGTGAAATAATTGATTTGATAAAGCTCAAAATCAAACAGATGACTTACAACTAAGAAACACAAATAAATGACTTACAACCATGACATGAGGTTTCCCTTTGAACCCTGTCATTAAATAACTCTTTTTTATGTCACATACCATTAAATTTTTTCTGGTACCAGGTGGAAGTGGTATTGTAAAATTAACCTCTGATAGAGTTTGTGTCTGTGATTACTTCTTAAGATCAGCCCCATTACCAGCATTTGGGGCTAGATAAGATACATGCAAAAACCATCAATAGTAAAATGAAATCTACATCCTTGTAAAAAAAGGAGAGGAAAAAATCCACAAATTGAAACAGGATGTAGGATAACTCATTCCTACAACATGATTATCTTGTCATGAACAATAAAAAAATTTAGGAGAAACGTAAATTTTTCCACATTTTGACAATCATTTCCTTTTGCATATTCTATGAGCAATTTATGAAAAAAATTCAGCTAAATATTTTCAACATCAGGATTATAATAAAACATAAAGGAACCACTCCAACACAAATATAATCCGAAACATAAGTATCTATACATATAAGTATTTATTGAGGACATTGTATTTTGTGAAAATTTGGAAGTCAAATCTTTTAAATAACACAATTTATGGTACCACTTCCTTACCACTATATGTCAAGTATTTACGAAGTCCATTCATGAATTTCTTCATAGTTCAAACTTCAAAAAATTAACATGTAGCCTAAAAAATCTCAAATTTGAAAAGGAAATAACCCAAAGATGTAGAGTATATATCTCACATTTATATATCTCAATTTCCAGACATTGAAATGACACTTTTTAGCATGCTATTGTGAATTCAGCCCAAAATGCTAGAAGAAAAGTATCGACAGTTATTTCGCTAATATAGAAGTTTTATACATGCGTTTATTTAAACAGATATCTTGAAATCTCAAACATATCTAAGGATGCACACAATACTTTTCATCTTTAGTGTTTGTGTGAACTTGAGACAACAAAATGAAACACTTCATAGTTTGACTACAATATGCACTAGCTGAATAGGTGAATGCATAGTAGGTATGTGTTATGAATATATGCATTGCAGACCAATGAGAGTATGGTTGGAACAATCACATCCAACCCTTCCAAGTTTGACTATAATTTTCACTGATCTAATAGGTGAACAATAGAAATTTATGTGTGCATTCTCCATCACTTACCTAAATCCAACACCTTCATCACATAAATTTCGAAGAATATGTCCAGAATTGGTAGGTAATTTGTAAAATGAAGGAGTTGGTTTGACTATTTCTTGAGAAGACTAGACTTTTAAATTGTTCAAATAAAATTCATGTCACTTTTCCAGTCTGAGATGGAACAAAAAGGAACCAAGCTAGAAGTTTATTTAAAGAATCCTTACTTAGACATGGTAAAATCTTAACCCTTTTTTGTAAAAAATCATAAATGTAAAAACTTTAAGAAATTAAGTGAAGGGATTGTATAAACGTTCTTAGCGAACCACTAACGTAAACATAGCTAAGAAATATTGCTTTGTAAAATATATATTCATGGTCAAACTAACAATAAAGTGACCTTTTAGCATCGTTGCACTAGTGCTGCTATTACAATATTTGGCCTAAATGATAAACAAAAAAAACCCTTTTCTATTTAGTAGGAGCATGATGGGAAAATAATCTCACAATAATACCCATTATTCAACATTCTGACCCACTAAATCACTTTCACATCCTTTTGAAGTCCTTCAACGAATGGCTTAAAGTTGGGAAAAATTTCACAACAATACTTCCAACTATAGAACAAGCATTTGAAGCTTTCCTCTGCTGTATGAGATGGACATTCGTCCTTCAAACAGAGTTATGAGACACATAACCACTTCCACCCTTTAGAAAAAAATGCGGTTGTAAATGCATGCTAAAATATCTTAGAACAAATATGCTCTTAGTATGGTATTAGATTCTCAGACTAGTGTCAGGTTTAAGGGTGCCAAAGACTTTAGATTTTAACTAAGATATGGTGCATGCTAGGCTTCAGGACAACTAGGAATTTCATGTTGGGAAACCTCCAAATCCGTGTCCAAGAAAACTCAAGTTAAACTGAAATATTTTTGTAAAATGGTTGTGATTCATATGGATGCACATTAATATACATGTTTTTTCCCAAATATGAATAATTTATGTATTTTTTTCAACTAGTTTTTTTATCCAGTTTTTATCTAGTTTTGATTCGATTCAGATTTTTGAGGTTAACCATTTCAATGACTAGTCCAATTCATGTAATTAAATAGAGCATAAAATATAAGGTGGTATTTTTGTTTTCGTGAGAGTGTTGCATGCATAAGTAAGATGGGAGTTACAAAAATATTCAGCTATGCCCAATTGGAAAATTGGAGTGTCGTAGATGTAAGAAAATGTGCAAGAGAATATCCTAAATATAGAAATAATAATCTTGTGATGTGTCATTGGGGAAAAAAATTTACAATTACTTGGAAATATCTTCTTCACTAGTAGTTATCAATCTAGAGATTGGACCAGAAGAACCCTCTTCTACAGACATAACGAAATTTTGGTGAATTTTGGAGAAGAGTATTCACACATTTAACAGAATTGAAAATCTGAAGTTGGAAAAAAAAATGGATACTCTGACATCATCAGAGTCTGTAATAGTTAAATAATATTCATCATTTGCATTGAAGTTACAAAGCACCATGGAGTATTCAGACAATTAAGCTTCTGCTAGGCTAATGTTTATGTTTCTTTAATTCTAATTTTAGTTTTACTTTCAAAGAATATATATAACTGTATTATGTCGACTTGTGCTACAAAGCATTCCAATACTTCAAGTAGATTTTATGGTGTAGAAGTTTGGGAAGCTCTTTCACATGATACAGGTTGGCATTTCAACCAAACTACTGTGAGATGTAAAGCATTGGATTCCCATCCTTCCCAAAATATTTTTGGCATGTCTCCCACCTAAAGTTATTATTTAGCTTCACAAAATTATATGAGATAGTAAACTATGAAAAGACATATGGAATTACAGAGATAGTTTTACTCTGAGTTTGAACAAAAAATGCTAGCAATTAATGGTAATGTTTTATCATTTCCTTTATCTTTCCTTTTTAAAGTAAAACAAAGGAAATAGTAAAACATTATCGTTAATTGTTTCATGATGTCTAGGAGTGATTCCAACCTCATCGGATTTCCTCTAGAGAAAGTAGAATTTCTTATCCCATTTAAAATTCAATAGTTTTCATGATTTCATGATTAGTAGGATTGCAACATTTTAATTAGATACTATCATGTATAAGGGTATGGGATTTTCATTTAATCAAGAGAACCAGGCCTAGGAGAAATCAGAATTTCCTATCCCATTTAAATTCAACAGTTTTCAAGATTTCGGGATTGGTAGGATTGCAACATTTTCATTAGATTCTATCCTGTATAAGTGTATGGAATTGGAATTTAATGAAGAGTAACAAGTCCTAGAGAAAGTAGAATTTTTTATCCCATTTAAAATTCAACAGTTTTCACGATTTCAGGATTAGTAGGATTGGAACATTCTCATTAGATTATATCGCGTATAAGGGTAAGGGGTTGGCCTTCAATCAAGAGCACCAAAACCTTTGTGTACCTTGATGTTGGTGATATTAATTCTCGGACTCCTCTGTTGTGGCCTTAGCAAAAATGTACCCTTCAATCAAGCAAAAATCGTTGATAAAGCATGTTAAGTTTTTTCCACCACATTTTAAATCCTAGATTAGATAGTCTCATTAAACTTGGGTGGTGTTGACTGATATCCCTTGAGGATTGCAGTGGAGGCAAAGGGTTATACCAAATATGAGGATCCCAACATAAGGGATGGTGGAAAATTTCTTGACATTTATGATTGGAATTTATATATACATTCTCATTTATTTTTTATGCTTTCTTTCCAATTTTCATATAATGTGATATTTATAAAATATCACATTGTATATGTATGTGTGTGTGTATCTTGTTTCCCATTTCAAAAATGTTGGGGGTTTCTAGTGCACTTTAATTTTGGAAATGCATACCTATTTCCTAATATCTTGCAACTTATATGTTGCTAAATGGATATTGGATAACACTTATAATAAGAAATATAGCACCAAACTGGGCATAAAGCTCATTCAAGGACCAGTTCTACACCACGTCAGTCAGTTCAATATTAAAACCAACCATTTCAGCATGGAGCCAAACTGAATTGACCAATTCCATACCAAACCAATAAATAGGAAGAACCATCTACAAAATATGATTTTTGGGACTTTTACACTCATTTTGAAGAGAATAAACAGGGGATTAAGAAAGAGAAAATGGTAAATTTAATGTCTTCCATCGAGATAAGGAGGGGAAATTAAGTGATTTTATTGCCATTAGTGTATTTATTGTGGAGTGGGTATTGATTCATTAATACCATGGAGAATCAGTGGAAAATTTCGGACAAAAAAAAGAAAAAAGGCCTTGCCCTTGACTCACCTTGAAGGCATAGGGAGCTATCGCCCGCTTAACCCCCAAAGAAGCTAGTGAACATTAAATGCCCCCAAATATCATCTTGAAATAATAACATTGAAATGGGAAGGATAAAATCATAATTTTATTTGGTTATAACTATTAGCCTATAGACTCAAAGATTCAAGAATATAATTCAAAAAATATTGTTATAACCATTAGTAGGCTGTTATAAATATTGTTTATTTATTTTGTTCCTAGTTAGCACTAAACAAGTTCTACAAAAGGTTCTTGACATTCTTTCTACCATGCAGCTTAGTGGGAATGCTACAAAGGTGCCATCCAAACTTTTTATAATTATTATAAATTATTGGAAATGAACTTGTTTCGAATGTGATCAACCATACTCATTGTTTACGTAAATCAATTTTAAGGTCGAACTTTCCTGCAAATTCAAAGCATAATCAATGTTGGTTAAAAATCCCTACAAAATATTGTAACTGGGAGCCTCTGGCATGACACAATTGAGTTATTCTAAGAATCTATTTCACTAGTTGATATATAATTATATGATATTCTAGTTTGAGAGTTTGAGTAAAATATTGCTAGGGTGGCCATTAATATGGCTCAATTGAATGTTATATGAAATCCTTTACTACCAATGAAGTTTACTTGATTGGTTGTAAATGAATTAAGAAAACCATTTTTTCATTGTTATAGTGCCTTTATATAAAATAAGATTTGTTGGTCACCTCGTTCATGTTTCTGTTCAAACCTAAATGCAATGAAATTCAAAAAAATTCATTGAAGTAAAAAAACCATTATATTTTTTCAACTGAATGGACTATGCGAATCAAGGAATTAATTTGCAACCCTCAACATTAATTTATTGTATAATTTCAAAGAAGACAATCCTCCTTCTGGACCTCAATCATTAAAATACAAGTTCCCAAAGCGTTAAGTACCCTACCATGCAATATGTCATCTTTGAGTTTGGCAAAGTCAAAGTTTATCACCAATCCCATGCTTGGAGGTTTTTGGAATGGTAAATTTGCCAAGTTAGACTCTATGATAATTTTTTTCCATGCCATGTCTAAGGGGCCACCTACTCATATTTCTCATCAACACCATCTCCTACGCTGATTTATACTCCCATGGGCCAAAATATGCTTTTTGTAAGACCAACTTTTCTTTCTACCTATTATTTTCATAGTGAAAAAATATTCACTTGCATTAAAAATTGCATGCCATATACATAATTGCAAACCAGATGGATGATAAGGAAAATGGGCTATCATATATGCCATGAAACATCATATTCCATACTTAAAACGCATCCCATGGTGTCAAAATTGCTTGCCAAGTGGAAACATGCATTTCTCAGGTTAAAATATGTGTTACAGCCTAACCTAATTGCACAAAACCTCGTGTAGATGCACCTTTGGAGAATTCATAAAATATAGTGCTAAATTATTTATCCTTGTGCATATTCCTATCCTTACATAATTCTAATGTACACCTTCAAGTGAACCGTGAGAGTATTAAGTCTACGAAAACAATTTCATTGATTTACCTCGTCTCTTGTTAAGTGCAAGTAGTCTTTAATAACATGCATGTCCAGGGCTCACTAAAGATCAAAATTGTGATTTTCAAATTTCTGTGCAGTTATTATAACATTATTGATATTTTTACACCATTATATTTTCACTTCCAATCCAAGAATCCACTACTATGCAAAAATATTGTGAAACTGCAAAATTCCACAACATGACAAATTAGGCTAGGGTGCCTTCAAAATTTTATATTCTTGAACATAGAACACATGTGGTGAAATATATAAGTTGATATCTAGATTATCTTATGGTATACAAGCCTACACAATCAAATTCCCAAGAACAATATCCAAGTGTTAGTCATTAAGCATCAACCATAGAAATTTGTTTGGTTAGGCACTTTTCTCCAACTCTAGAAACACACACAAGCCTGAAATAAATTGCACACCCTATTCTCATTTTAAATCCAAGTGCCAATTCTTGAAGTCTATGGTCTACTCAAGAAACCAAGAACAAATAAAAGAGGAATATTTACATTGAATCAAAGATCTGATAATTAGTTATCTTTTTTGCAACCATGGCATTACCTCAACAAAAAAGTGAGCCCATATCTTGTCACTGTGAGCTTACATGACACCCTTTAAAATCATAAGCCCCAAGCCACAAATTATTTCAGATATTTCAAGGGCGAGCCCTTGCTCCGCACGAAACATCTATAGTATTGGTGAAAACCAACAAAATATATGTTGATTTCTCTTGAAGAATATGTATGAAAATAGCCACAGTTGAAGTTGTAGATCCATGGTTTCTCAGAGCTTCAAAGAGGGCTATTACAAAACAAAATCCAAGTGAATTATTTCCAAGAATTCTGACCAAGTAAAAGGTCCAAGTAAGAGAACTCAATTCTCTCTAAATATTTACGGTCTAAGAGTGCTACCACACAACAAAATTTTTTCTTTTGTTCTTTCTTTTCCTCTAGATCAAGGAGTTGTATATTTTTCTCAGATGCATTTATTTCTCTTGAACCAAAGAATTGTGGGGACATCCTCAAGAAGTCAAATTGGGTTATGTTCATCATTAAGGTAGAAGAATGAAGTCTCTCGGACAACCCTCATTAAGATATCAGTTATAGAACACTAATGTTTTACAGACCTAAGTCATGAGATAATTCTCTTATTCACGGACATATATTCTGTAAGGTGAATAATGAAGTTGGTGACCTACCTCTGTGAATTTGAACCTAAGAATATACCACATGTCACAGGATCGTTACAAAATCCAAGTCTCATCTTCTATAGGTTCAACACCAGATTATATATGACGTCACTCTTGCGTGGTTGTGACAATTCTTATGTATTGTATGGGTAGCAAAGACTTTAGGGCATGAATTTTGAAAATATATTGAAGTCTCAGGCCACTAAAATACATTCTCCAAAATCGATTTTCATTTCAAAATTTCTAATTGAGAAGCAAGATGGAAAGTAAGTATCTGCCTATAGAAAACTTAAGAGACTTCTTAAAGTCATTATCTTAAAATTTGAATAAACAATTCTTGAAGAAAGCTATAATGCACTTTTGGTAGAAGAAAAAATTAAAGGCTTATCACTATGTCTGTATGTGTATCCCTGATATGGCTTAAAGGGTAGTTGCAATATTATAGCTGACGAGGCTTCTTCAATATATTTTGTGTTACTACAACAAAACAAGCATCATTTCACAGTAGTATGGAAAATAAATTCACCATGGCCCTACAAAAACCAATTTGACACATCACCATTGTAATAATAATCTTTTGTATGACAGTTATCCTAAATTTTCCATGATAGTCCACCTGTGGGCCTAACTGAAGAAAACCTGCGGTAAGGAAGTATTGAAGATCACTCAATTTTGCTAAGCATGGATATATTCTAGAGTTTTCTATTGAATGAATACATGAAGGGATCCTAAAAGCATCAACCAGCCTCATCCTTGTGATAAAAATATGCTTGAAGTGTTATTATCATTAACACATACAGAACAATGTACAGTAGGCAAGTTGTTTCAGGTGTTTTTGATCTATATATGATTCTAGACCAGGAGCCTTTAAGTTTAGAGATGATATAATAATCAATAAGATAATATCTTTGTCTTTAATACAATAACTTGATGGTCTAAGCTACCAACAAAATTTTTCTAATCGGGGAAGTGTAGGAGGAATGAAGGAGAAACAACAGTACTCATTTGAAGCAATAATGGTAGTATTTGATATAGTGAATTACAGTAATAATTTAAGGAGAAATGATGGTGAATGGAAGCAAACATTTACCTCTCTATCTAGAAGCAAGAGCAATGGTAGTTTATGCAACACCTTTACCTTGGTCTGGCCACTAGGATAAAAATTACATGGCACTTTTTGGAGCTATTCTGTATATCAGCCCTGATCAGCACAAAATCAAAGGTACCTTGAATAAAGTGCATATTAAATCCTATGCTTTGACAATCACTATAAGTAAAAGGAAATGTAAGGACCCTGATCTTGACTGTGTAATTGGGCTCCTTGATGCATTAATCCAAGATCCCGTGAAAGACAATATTGTGAATATGGATGATTGGATATCATGGATTGGGTAATCTAATTCATTGATCAATGTCATATAGCAAAGGAGGATAATGCAACT
The DNA here is from genome assembly GCA_034641835.2 of Pinus albicaulis. Taxonomy (NCBI): domain Eukaryota; kingdom Viridiplantae; phylum Streptophyta; class Pinopsida; order Pinales; family Pinaceae; genus Pinus; species Pinus albicaulis. Next base: position 518,290,621 of record CM076575.1, on the reverse strand, counting down.
ATTTCTTCATTCTGGTTGAAGAAGGATCGCTATAATTCTATAAAATTTTATTTATTTTCTGAGGCAGCTTCGTTGAAGGTTGTTGTTGCAAGTTCCTTGTGGACACCTTTTGGAAAGTTTCTCACATACGAATTTTGTCAAGAAATGCTTTAGAGGAAGCCATAAAAACCATTGACAGTATGTCCTAATGATTCTTTCTGACCGATTTTTGCTGGCATAGTCTAGTCATGGCAGTAGATTATGGTTTATGAATTTATTACATGGACCTAAGGAAAAGGGTCAGGTTTCAGATGGCTTGGTGATTATGCTTTGGCATGATCACTTTCTCTATATTCAGACAAAGTTATGGACAAGCCATGATACAACCATTGATGACTTTTTACCCTCTCATTTATCAATATAAGAGGGAGATGAACTTTTAAGACAAGATAAAAGACCTAGCCATGTTTCACTATTTCCTGCACTTAAAAATATGATGAAATGGATATGACTCTAAGTCGATGACATGAGGCCCTCAAAATATATTAACACCACTGTCAAAAAATTATACTTGGACTACCACCACAGGAATCCCCCAAGAGATATCTAGTGGGAGAATCTCTTGAATCAGATCCAACGAAAAATGAAGCAATGGATGAAAGAGAAAGACCTCATCAGGATGGGAAATCCACCACCTCGAGTCAAGGAGAAGAAGATCTCCTCAGAAATTCTTACAACACTTTTAAATGGAGCTAAGGGTAGAAGATCTACTTAACATCTACTTTTGAAGATTTCTTATATAAAGAACTCAAATAGACAAGAAAATCCATACAATCACTAATTTCATGATCAAAAACCTAAAATAACCTAAAACACACAAATATCCTAAAAAAACATGTGAAATAAAGACAAAGACAAAGAGAATATGTTCTGGAAAAATAATACAAAAGAAATACAAAAAGAATATTTTCTGGAACAATAATACAAAACAAAGACAAAGAGAATATGTTCTGGAACAATAATACAAAACACATCCAACATTTTTAAGTATTTGACTTGTCTTGGTGAACATGCATCCTTAGCAAATACAATGTAGCAATACCTTCCACCAAAAAGAGAATACATGTCAGAATTTTATGTTTTACATGGACAATCATAAAGATGCCACAATATCTAATCCATTCAACACATGCACATGCAATACAACTTATATGTTGATGGAAAAGTATGGGATAGAAACAAATATCCTAGATGCTAGTTGTCTCACAACAATTAATTTAGATTTTACATATTGGTATTATGTTGTGGTGAAGTTCCCTGTTTATAACCAAAAGAAAAAGTAATATATAAACATAACATACACTACCAACATGTAACCTAGCCAATGGCTTCATCATATTCCTCATGTCAGGAATTGGACTTTACATACTAGACTAGCGGTAGTTAGGTTCTACATTTCAACCTGATTATTTCAGACAACGTATGAGCAACAGTAGAGAAGTCCTATAATAGAACTTTCATCACATTATAGTGATTTTGTTGTAGCATTTTTTTTAGTTTTAGGGCACATGTTTCAAACAATTTTAACATGGTTTTAAGGTTCCAAAACTATCATGGTAAAGTCTCTCGTATTTCAGTATTTGGTAGTAGGCTCCATGAACATTTTTACATCAATAACCTAGTTATAATATGACCATTTTTAGTATCATGTTGTCATCCTCCACGGTATCCAAACAAAGAAAAAAATAACCATCCAAGCATAAATATAACTTAGCATATAAGATCAACTTTTGCTCGGAGGATGTCAGATCCTGTAACGTACTCTTCTAGGATTAGGAGGCAATATGAAGATGATATATATAAGAAAATGACCGCATATTCAATGGCATCATGTGAATAGCCCGAAACAGAAGATACAACATTAGATATATCCTTTGATGGGTGTTTCTCTGGATTCCAATAATGTTGGTCTTTCTAATGGTCGATACCTCTAACTATGGTAAATTTTCACCAACAAATAGAACTAGGGCTAATGGGAGCATGATTATGGTTGTGATACCAATGTTTGGAAAGATAGGGCAACATGAAAAAAAGTATAAAAATGCAGGGGAAATCAACAAATGTTTTCGACAATGATGTGGGGTTTTGGGTAAGCTTGTTGTGGGATAATTTAAGGGTTTTCAAACCACATTTCAGCCTTGTGAACGACATTAATATTCATTACTTGTTTGTGACTACATCTAAGGTCACTGTAAGAAAATTATAACCAAAAATAAAACTATAAATGCCCATCAATCAGAATAGTTGTCATATTTCCTTCAAGCAGGAACTAATTTAAATCTGCATGTGTCTTCAACTTACAACAATTTTTTGGTAGAAATGGTGGTGGTAAAAAATATCATAAGGTTTGTTAATATTTGGTGAAATATTTTTTTGCAGAAACCATTGGAAAACTACAACGAACTCTTGATCAAAGGCACTAGAACCTTGATGAAATCCTTAAGTAGCATTTGAATTGGACATCATTATCTCATTGTAAACACTAGATTTTTTTGGTAGTTTCTGAGGCATTTCAAGTGCCCTTTCTGTATCCTACTTGGAGTGGTTTGTGGGTATACCTCTTCATGTTGGGTGTTCCTAGACTAGACCCTAAAAATCTAAAGCATGTATCAGATCCTAGTAATCTGTTGGGGGTTCCTAGTAACTTGTTGGGTGTATCAGATCCTAGACTAGTATGTGTTCCTACTTGGAAAGATACATTCCTTAATTCATTAATAATAACGTGAGGAAAAGGAGACCTTGAACCACATGTATATGCATAACCTTATGTTTGACCATTAGCTTGAGTAATTTTTATCTTAGCCTGAAATAGGTCCAACCTCCTCATCTTAGCAATTATCTAGGCTTTATTGAGACAATGCACATGATAAATGGGTTCCAACTGACCAACATTTTAAACACAAAACTGTAATTTGAACTCATTTTAGGCCCTTTTTGTAGCAATGTTGAAATGGGATCTTCTAATCATGCAAAAAGTTATAGAATTTCAAAATTCTAGTCACCCCATAGCCATGAAAAGCCAATTCTTTGAGTGCAGTAACTTCTTTTTTTATAAAAATGGAAGGTTATAAATGTGATAGAAAATTACTTGGTTATATAGGTGATATAAAATTGCATGGTTGTATAGGTGATAGAAGATTTCAACCCAGAAAAGGTTAGAAGGAATTTGGCCAGCCCAAATTTAGAAATGGCACCCAGAAAACCATGTTGCATTAGTTTAGGTCCTTCAATCTAAAAACAAAAAAAACACTGCTCTAGGGTTTTTCAGGGTTTTGAATCCATATATGAATTCAAAATTCCATTTTAAATAAAAAAATTAATATTCTGCCAAAAATCATTTTGGGATATTAAGACAAAAACTCCAAAATGTAACATGTTTATATTAGAAAGATTAAATTTTCTGGTAGCCACAATGCACGAGTTGTCTATAGTTTCATACTATCCATGTTATGTCTTACACCGTGACCTTATCTTAAGGGATACAGACATGCCCTAGTCTAGTATTGAGTATTTGAGTCTCTCTCTATATATCTTTAATGTTTTGATTTAGCTTATTCCTCCATCCCTTGATAAGTCAATCAATCGATGATGGTGAAAGTGTCACCCTTTCTCTTTCATTTTTGGTTAATTTTGGTTTTTATTCACCTCTACAAATTCCATGCTAGCATACAAGAGAAGAAATGGGAATTGAATCCAATAAATTTGGACGGGAAAGGCAAGTTTCCTCATTATGGTCATACCTAAAAAATGATCAATGCCCCAAGTTTCTTTCAACTTCGCAGGGGAAATATGCATATAAATCTCACCAAATGGGGAGCTACACTCGTCTCCCTCACTCTCCCTAATGCTAAAGGTAATCATCCCTAAACACTACCCTTCAAATGATTCACCATAATGAATTACTCAGAGGGAAATAAATCATCAAGTATTGGTATTTATGCATTCAGTCCATCTAGCAGACATACTTCTTAGCTACAAAAATCTTGCCTCATACATGGTATGTATTTTCATTTCCCTTTGGAAATTGGTACTACCACCATATGCTAGGATTTTAAGATAATGTATAGTTTATGCTCACATATTGGAATGGATCTCAGATGTATGTGTTACTATGGGGAATATGGTGGATTGTTTTGTGATGATATGTGATTGTTTAGTAATGTAGAACATGAGCTCGAGTATACCTTATTTTGGTGCCTTGGTGGGTCACGTAGCCAACCGTATCAAGGATGGATAATTCACACTAAATGGGAAAACATATTATTTGCCTAAGAATGATGGAAACAACATACTCTATGGCGAATGCCTACATTTTTTGTTCTACATGCATTTTTTATCTGGCTAACCAAAGCCCTATAATGACCACTACTCACGAATAAAATCTCTCTCTTTTTGTATATGTATGTCTATTTGTGGAGGTCTAAAGCACTACTAGTTTAGGTACCATATGTGTATTTTGGTGATCTGAATGAAAGTAGGGGGGCTGAGAGGCTTTGAAAATGTCCTGTGGGAAGTGAAGGAGCAGAGAAGTGCAAGGAAGCCCTCTATTAATTTCACCTACCACAACTTAGGGGGAGAACATGGTAAATGGCATCAGATCACTACGATAGTAATAGTGATAATGTATTTATGAGTTCAAGATTTTGTGATTAATAATATTCTTCCTAATTAATGATTAATCCTAAATAATTTCATCTGAACTGATAATTTAGTCAATTGTAGATTGGTATAATTTTATCAAAACCAATCTTGGTTTGATTCTCAACACATTTTAGATGGCTCTTTCTCCTACCACACACTCTTTGGAGATTTAGCTGATCATGTGGTGGATTCTTGTTAATGTTGCATAAATATATAGAGGGATAGATGACAGTTTAACCATATCTATAAACTCTATTTTGGTCTATTGGGTTTTAATATATTGGGTTTAATATCAATCTACCACCAGAGTGCATCTATATCCCTAATCAGTGTAGTGTGGAGAGGGTATTTCAACCACTGGAGGCACACAATCTCTGTATGGTTGGTAGAGGGTTGTGGATTTGTGCACCCAGAGAGTTGAAACACCCTTTGTTCCCACATTCTCTATACAATCTAGCTGTACAATAGATAGCATGTCTTTTCACTAGTTTTTCCAATGCATAATAAGTGTAAGAATTGATTAATTATTATGGTCACTCCTTGTTGGAACATGTTTTACTAGTGATCTTGATGTATCTGCAGTGTATACAATAAATGGAGACATGGAGCTAAGACTTGATATGGAATCCTATAAATAAGAGTGGTACTTGTACTAATTCTTGATTCTGTGCATTATAACATGGATCCTTAGAGAAGATAAGTACTCAAGAAACATACTATCAAGAAAAAAAAAAAATATCACAAAATCTATGCATAACACTTCAAGAAGCCACAATATATCGATTCAATATTGGCATTACACTGATTTCTTGATTTCCTTGCATTTTCTGCAAGAAGTTATGGGATATGGTAACCAAAACAAGCAAATGTGGAACACATTTGCTTTGTCATATATTGTATTATTAGGGATATCTCACGGTATATTTCTAGTGAAATTCATAATAGGAAATATGTATTAAACAATTATTTGGGCTAAGGACTTAGTGAGTCAAATTATAACAGTCAGTTGAACATTAAGGCCATCCCTTATAATTTTCTTTTTCTTTTGTAAGCATTGATGATGATAATTTTTAATGAATTTTGTGAACCTTTTTTCAAAATTCTAGAAGTATCCCATGTTAATTCATTCAAAGATATTACATTAATCCTCACATGAATATCTAATCACATAAAGAGAATGAAATACAAAGACACACATGCATAGAAATAGGGAGCAAGAAGAGAAGCACACTAGCTTCTTCTAATAACTTCTTTCGGAGAGTAGGCAGCCATTTTCAAAAAATCTATCACTAGCATATACAATAGCATAATACGGTTTCGTTTCATCTAATACAAAATTGTATGCTGTAACTTGGACAATGCTTCCTTTAAGTCCTTTGAAACCCGTTGAACAAATGTTTGACTCCCACGATTAGATCCAACATATGTCCTCATTGAGCTTCTTGATCCCCTTTAAGTTTGAGCTTGTACTTCCTCATCTAATGTCCTTATACCCACATCGTAAGGTTTCCCTATCCCTACATCTGTTTTAACAACCAGTCCCCATGATTTTGTCCTTTCTACCATGCTAGATTCAGATAAGATTTCTCCAGAGCATAAAGACTCTACATTTTCTTTTTCTCTTTTTTCATTCCCATTATTTTTTAGAAATTCCACAACCACTGCTTGTCTATTTCCCACTTCATTTTGGTATTCTTGGGGTCCTCCATAAGATATCTTTGATTGTTCTCCTATACCTAAGGGAAACTCTTCAATAAATAAATCATAATTTGCTGACTCACTTATGATGGCATTTAAAGAGTCAATGTTTGTTAATTCCATCCATTTACCAACATGTCAGCTCAATCTTCTATATTGTGAACAATGTCCATGTTCAAGGCTCAGTTATTCTCCTCATTTTCTTTGTCTCTCCAGTTAGAAGGAGATACATCATATAGAGAGATGTTAATGTTTGATGTCACCTTAGAAGAAAAATATGAAGTAGAAGTGCATGTTGGTTGAATATTTCAAGTGAACCTCGAGAATCTCAGGAAAATATTGAAGGCTCATAAGGGGAATCCATAAAATATATACAATTGGTATTGTAGCACTTGAATTCGGTGGCTTTGATGAATCCATAGAAAGAGTCTACATATATTTTACTGCAATAAAATTGTCAGAATCATATTTTAAACTCTGAAATATTTCATAATTGCAAATATCATTGGTTTGAATGTGAAGGAACAAGTAACATACTTCACAAAATCCATTTTTTAACTGAGTCTATATGCACTGTTTGGAATAAAAAACCAGGATTTCTTTCAGCAATAGCCTAAGGGAAATTACTTACAAAAATGTCTTAAATATAATTTCTAGTTAAATCACATTAAAACAATGGTGCTTGTATATATTGTTTTTGATGATAGAAAAATTATTCAACATAGAAGAAGACATTTCCTAGAAAAAATGATGATAAGATCAATATTGTTGATCTATTCTGTCATTGGAAAATTGTACTCTACCAGAAGAAAAGCCTCAAACATCAATGGACATTGGATAAACATAGCCCCATTTTTAGAATATGTTCTCCATTTTATTTAAGGCAATGGATGTTCTATAATCAGAGGATATGATCTAGGAATATTGAAGCCTTATCTTGACTTGCAATGAGGAGCCTAGTCATGGTTGTTTTTCTCATATTCTAGTTCAAAGAGCATTTCCACAATGGAAAAATTCATGAGAAGAATTTGTAGTGGTGGTAAATTTCCTTGATTTCATGACATTCCTTTTGTGCAAGTCAAAGAGGAAGAAAATTAAGTTGAGACAAAAGAAAATTCTAATAATTTGAACTTATTTTAGGCCCTTTTTGTAGTTTTTGTCAAAAATAACCCTTCCTTCTTCTCCATAATTCAGTATACAAGATGAAATCCTATGAAATTTTAACAATAAAAATCATAGAAAAGAAATCAAATAAACACCTTTCAAACATATCCAAACACACTCGCCCTTTCAGAGTTCTCGAAGGGTGTAATTTTATCTCCATATGCGGATGACATGTTTTCTACTTCGAATTGCAGGGAAAGACCCCAAATTAGGAGAATAATATTTCAAATAAAGCTAGAAAAAGAGCAAACCCAGAATTGATATAAGGGTTGAACCCTCAATATTTTTCTTTGTGAGCAATCTATTCATTTCCAACGCCTTATGTGAGAGAGTACTACAAGCTCCATCTCAACATGAAGTGTATATATTGTGAGCAATTCAAATCAAGGCTTTTCAAATTATCCAATTTTATATGTTTGGTATACATGGTAATAATGACATTACCCACAAAAACATAACCTCATAACCAATGCCTAGTTATCTACAAATCAAATGTTTCCAATATTCTCAATTAGAGGTGAATGATTCTCTTATGAGGTCAATGTGTTGGTTTGGGGTGTTATTTTCAGCCTTGGATACTTAGTGGTTAAGGGATTCAAGGGTCAAGGGTTAAGGGCCAAGGGCTTTAGGGTTAGATGATTTAGCGGTTAAGGACTTAATATTTAGGGGATTTAAGTGTTTAAGGGGTTAGAATTTAAGGTGTTTAAGGGTGAAGGGTTAGGGATTAAGGGTCACATGTTAAGAGGATAAGGAGTTATGGCTCAACGAGGTTCATGGATTATAGGTTAGGGGTTAGTGTCTTAAAATTTAATGCGTCAAGGGGTTTATGGGTTATGAGCTATGAGTGTAGGGGTTAAGGGATTACGGACTGGGGGTTAAGGGGATATGGAATTCAATGGTTATGGGTTAAGGGCTTATGGTTTATGATAATTGGACTCCTAATCCCCTTATCACCACTATTGGGGCTTCCCCTATCGATTTCTCTTGCTGCCTTCCATCTAGGTCCCCTAGCCTCTATGGCATTAGGTCCTAAGGGCCTTCTCATTCTCTAATGCTAGGATTGTAGATCATAGTAAACCATTCTTACACCTATGACTTGTACCCATCCATGCAACCCTTGTGTCCCCTTTCCCCGTTCAATACACCACAAGATATCCCCCCAACAAACTTTTTGGTCTTGCCATTCCACTTTTCCTAATGTTATGAACCCCTAAATTTGGTCCCAATGTCCCTACAACTACACCCTTGGGCCCCTTGGCTAATGGATTAAACACATTAGGGGTTATGGGTTGTGATAAGGTAGCCCTTACTCCCCTTATCACAACTATAAATGGGCTCATGAATACCATCAATATCTACTATAGGTGTTGCGATGAAAGAAATAATGAATACAAAATTTTTGGTCAATAGGACAAGGATTATCAAGATGTTTAACAATGTAATGTACACATGGTTTTCAAAGCTAGTCATCTAGTCACATAAATAACCAATAAATTTATGCTAATCCAAAGTGAGAGGATTCGTTGCTAAGGTGACAATGGTAACAACCCTGAGTTGACACAAAGTGACACTTTTTGAGCCTTGCACAACTAGGGTGTCAGATTCATCATCATCAAGAGGCACAATTGACAAGTGGAAACATCTCACATTTAGGGCATGCTAGGGAATGATAGGGAATGCCAAGAAGTGTTAGCGTGTGATAAAATGTGTCAGATAGTTCCAAGGCATGCCAATGCATGCTAGGCATGTCAAGACATGCAATGTGTTAAGACATGAAAAGATGTGCCATGTGTTAGGGTATGAAAACATGTGTCAAGGAGTGTCAGGCGACAAAAGTGAACTCCAATTTAAAATGAAAATAAATGAACACATATGAGGGTTAATAATTAAGGGCCTTACCTTTTCAAGAGTGGAAGGTTAGGCATACCAACACTAGTTCCAATACAGTCCAAGGGCCAAGTGATAGTGTGTCTTAAGTGAAAAATCATCCTATATTACTTCTCTCTTAATTGTGATAATTAATCTCAAATAAATTTTATCTTAAACAATTCCAAGGAATTCCAAGGCATCCAAACACATGCCAATAATTTTCAAGTGCCACGAATCAATATGTGCCAGGTATTTATAGGGCATGTTATGGACTTCCAAGTTTTCTAAGGAGGGAGTGAAAAGATATTTTAGATAGTTCCAAGGAATTCTAGAGCATTAGGGAAGCATACCAAGGTGTGCAAAGTGCCAATGTGTGTTGAGTGTTAGCAACTGCCAAGGAAAAATAAGGGAGAACTATGTCAAAATGCATGGAAATTAATGAATAAGAGTGTGTGACAGGGAGTGTCAGCGAGTTTCAGGTGTCCTAAGGAGGGAGTGGCATGGTATGCTAGGCAACCCTAAGTCATGCTAGTGTGACATAGTGGCATGCGCCTAAGATGTGCTAGGTGCCAGGGTGTGCCAAGACATGCTAGGAAGTGTTAAGGAGTCCTAAAGACACACAAGGGAGGCATGCAAATAAATGATTAAAATATTGTGACAGGAAGTGTCAGTGACTTCCAGGTGTGCTAAGGATGGAGTGACAAGGTATGTTAGGTGGTGCTAAGGCATTCTAGAGGCTAGGGAAACATGCCAAGATGTGTCAGGTGCTAGGCTGTGCCAATGCATGTCAGGGAGTGTTATGGAGTGCCAAGGAAAAACAAGGGAGCGCTAGTTTCAAATGCATGGAAATGAATGAATAAGAGTGTGTGACAGGGATTTTTAGTGAGTTCTAGGAGTGCTAAAGAGGCAGTGACAAGGTATGTTAGATAGTGCTAAGTAATTCTAGAGTGCTAGGGCAACATGCCAAGATGTGCCAAGTTCCAAGGTGTGCCAATGTGTGCTAGGGAGTGTTATGGAGTGCCACGGAAACACAAGGGATAACTAGTTCAAAATGCATTGAAATGAATGGATATGAGTGTGTGATAGAGAGTTTTAGTGAGTTCCAAGTGTGCTAAGGAGGGAGTGACAAGGTTATATGCTAGGAAATGCCAAGGCATGCTAGACTGTCAAGGCATGTCAAGGAATGGTAAGGTGTGTTAGGGAGTTCCAAATCATACCAACGAATGTAGGGGATTATAACATGTGCCACATAGCACCAATGTATTTTTAGATGTTCCAGGTGTTATGGCATGTCAATATGTAAACTATGTTGCTTAGTTTTTTTTATGGCCACGGTTGGACGTGAACCTTGACTTGGTAACTAGTTAAGTGGGATAAGTTAAGATTGCACATAAGTAGCATAATATGAGTTATAAGATATTATTAGGTGAACAAGTCATAGTATAGTTGTAGTAAATGAAACTTGGTCAAGTTGTTGTAGTCGAGGTAGGACTTGGTTTGTTTCCCAAGTCTATAAAAAAATAAGGGTAGTTATGAGGACCTGATAGTTAAGGAGTGTTAGGGCATGCCAATAAATTAAAATGTGTTCTAAAACATGTCATATTGGTTCAATTCATGTTGAGGAGTGTTGGGGAGTTCTAGGGCATCACAATGGAGAACTAGTTCAAAGTGTATGGAAACAAACAAATAAGAGTGTATGTCAGCTGGGAGTGTCAGTGAATTCTAGGTGTCCCATGGAGGACGTGTGTTAGGATAATTTCATAATAGAACTTGGAGGAAGTAAGCCTACTATTGTTATGAAACCATCTCCAAACATAAAATAGAATAGAGATCAACTCCTTAGAAATCAGCCACTTCGAGGGGGCAACCTCCTTTACATTACATAAATGAAAAATTCTTTGATGATTCAAATGAAAAAACCTCCTTTCTATATATAGGAGTCCATGGGGTCACAATATAATCCTATCTGACCTAAAAATAATAATCTAAAGTCCAACAATAGTAATAGTGGGGTTTTATAGGACACAATAATGACAATATGGGGACTACAAGGGTACAACAATAATAATAAGAGGGACACACTACAAAAATAAGGGATGACACTAGTAATATAGGGATATAACATGCCCCTCTCCTTCAAATAAGTGTTGTCCTCAACGATTGAGTGGCTCTATATGATTTTGTATAAAATTATCATCCTCCCATGTGGAATCTTCAATGGGTATGTTCTTCCACATGATGAGATACTCTGAAATTGATCAATTTCGTAGCTTTCGAGTTCTTGTTTCCATGATTGCATTAGGTTACAATATAATTTTTCCTTCCTCATAAAGTTCTGGAAATATTGTTTGAACTGGAATTTTTTCACCTATAACCTTCTTTAAGCATGAAACATGGAAAATTGGGTGCACTCGAGAAGAAGTAGGAAGCTCCAATTTGTATGCCATAGTACCAATCTTTTGCAACACCTTGTAAGGACCATACTAATTTGACGATAGTTTATTGTCCTTCTTAGCTTGCTTGAGTGAAATTTGTTTGTATGGTTGTAGCCATAAAAATACCCAGTCTCTTACATCAAAACTTCTCTCGCAGTGATGTTGATCTGCCTATTGTTAAATTCGATTTTGTGCCAAATTTAGGTTATCTTTTAAAAGTTGGAGAACTTGTTGTTGGTGCTCGATATGATCTTCCACTACGTGAACCTTAGAATTTTCTCTTAATGATGATGTTATGGATGCTAGATGATATCCATAAAGTTACATGAATCGGGTCGTTTTTGTTGCAGTATGGAAGGAATTGTTATACCACCATTCAGCCAGAGGTAACCACTTGACCGATTATGTTTGTTTATTAGATACAGAATAATGAAGATATCCTTCCAAACATTTGTTCAATATCTCATTTTTTCCATAGGATTGAGGATGATAAGATGAGCTATGGGATATTTGAGTACCCAAACAATAAAATAATTCTGTCCAAAAATTTCCAATGAAAATGGGATCTCTGTCGCTTATAATAATCTTTGGGTTTCCATGTAGCTTTTTAATTGTTTCCATAAATGTAGTAGCAATTGCACTTGCTTTAAATGGACGAGATAATGCACAAAAGTGTGCATACTTGGTAATTTTATCAACTACCACCATGATGACACTATTTCCTTTGGACTTAGGTAAACCTGTGATAAAATCCACTGAAACCTCCTCCCAACGTTGACTTGATATGGGTAAAGGTTGTATCAAACCCGGGGTCTTAATTCTCTAAACTTTGTTTTGCTTGCAAACCAAATATTGTGCCACAAAATTTTGAATATCAGATTTAAGGCCATCCCAAAAAAAAAAATTCTTCACCCTATGGTAAGTTTTTAAAAATCTCCAGTGTCCTCCAACGGGAGAGGTGTGCAATTCCAAAAGAATATTTTGTTTTAGTTGGGAAGTCTTACAAAGATATAATCGATATTTGTACCATAAGGAATCATTTTTCCAACTAAATGTATTAGATGTACTGGGATATTGCTAAAACTTTTGAATGAGTTTCCACGCTTCTTCTTCATTCTTCCATTCCTCCCTTGCTTCATTATCAAATCTGGTTGGATAATAGAAATGGCACAAAGAAATGCTTCCACCTCCTCGTCCTTTCTTGAGAGTGCATCTGCAAAAAAATTTAGCTTCCCTTTTTTGTAGATGATTTCAAAGTCATAACCAAAAATTTTTGTGACCCATTTTTGCTACTCTTCTGAAGATAGTCTTTGTTCCAAAAATTATTTAAGACTATCGTGATCAGTTTTTACCTTGAAGTGTCTTTCCATTAGGTAAGGTCGCCATTTATTTAGTGCATGTAGTATTTCCAACAGTTCCTTCTCATAAATATGTTTCTGTAACTACTTTCCTTTGATTGGATGACTTTCAAAAGAAATGGTTCCTCCTTCTTGCATTAAAACAACACTAACTCCATTTCCTGAAGCATCACATTCTACAATAAAGAGTTTCGTGAAGTCTAGCGTAGCTAAGACCGGTTCTAGGCACATTACCTCTTTAAGATGTTCAAAGGCCTTAGTTGTTTCAGTAGTTCACGAAAATTCATATTTCTTCAATAATGTTGTTAGAGGTGCTGCTATTCTCCCATAATTATTAACAAACTTGTGATAATACCCTGTTAACTTGAGAAATCCTCACAACTACTTTATGGTTGTGGGGAATTTTCATTCCTTAATGGCTTTAATTTTTTTAGGGTCTATCTTAACACCCTATTGGGATGCAAAATGACCCAGATACTCTACATCTTATACTCCAAAGAAAAATTTGGAGGTTTTTGCATATAGTTTTTTCTCCACCAATATTTTGAGCACCCTATCAACATGTTCAACATGATCCTTCCAAGACCTGTTGCAAATTAGTATATCATCAAAAAATACTAACACAAATTTTTATAAGGAAGGGTTTAAAAATGGAATTCATCAACCCTTGAAATGTAGAAGGTGCATTGGTAAGGCCAAAAGGCCTAACCAAAAATTCATAATGACCCTCATGAGTTCAAAATTCTATATTTAGAATATCTTCAACCTTATTTCTAATTTTATGATATCGTGAACGAAGATTCAACGTGGTGAAGTAAATTTCTCCATGTAATTCATCCAAAAATTCATCAATTCCAAAAATGGGAAATTTATCTTTAATAGTGAGCTTATTGAGCTCCCTGTAATCTAGACACATAAGCCATCATCCATCCTTCTTATGCACCAATACTACTGGAGCACAAAAATAACTTTGGTTTGGTTGAATTATATTGACCTCTAGCATTTTTGCAAGCATACATTCAATTTCACTCTTTTGGGGATAGGGATATCTGTAAGGCCTAATGTTTAGAGAAACACTTCCTATAATAAAATGAATAGCATGATCATAATCATGAATATGTGGGAGGCCCTTGGGAGTTTCAAACACCTTGGAATGATTGTCCAAGACTTTTTGGATATTTGGAGAAATAGATGATTTTGATGTTGGAACTTCTAGTGAGAATAATTGTGAAATTATGCCTCATTTTTATTTCTTCAGAAGCTTTGTTGTGACATTATAGCCTATTATATTTCTTGGATTCCCTATGATACCCCATAATTCAACTTCCTTTCCTTTCGAACAAAAATTCAGGAAAAGTTCTTGAAAATTAAAAGCTACCGTCCCCAAAGATTATAACCATTGTAATCATAATACAATATCATCGCCTCCCATTGGAATGGAAAGCATTAGACTATTAAATAAATATTCCCCCATGCATAGCTTGATATTATGGCATTTTCCAGAGCAATTTATAGTCCCTCCATTTGAAACCATCACTTGATACTTTGGTGCTGGGTATAAGAAGCAATTCGATTCCTTGGCTACCTTACAATGAATAAAATTATGGGTACTAACTGAATCAATCAACACTATTACCTTTTTATTCTTTACATGTCCTACTCTCTTGAGAGTTTGAGGAGTGGTAATTACTACTAATTCATTACAGAATATGGTCAAACTCGTTCCTTCTTTCTCTAGGGTTGGTTCCTGGTGTATATCCTCTTCTTTTTAAGTTTCCTGTTCATTTTATTCCTCCTCTTCACAATATATATAAAATAGTTTCTTCTCAGCACACTTATGACTTTTAGTTTATTTTCTATCACAATTGTAGCAAAGCCCTTTTGCTATTTTTTCTTCCAATCTTTGTGGTGTCAACCTTGTAGGTTGTGGAAGTCTGGGAGTAGAAACACTTCCATATTTATAGATGTTAGTGGTAGGCTTCCTTGTCGCCATAAATTTACTTTCAAATTTTCTTGCCAACCTGAATGCCTTCTCCAATGAATAAGGTTTACAAAGGTGAAACTAATGTTGGATGTTATCCTTTAAAGTCCCTATGAAGACATCAATCCCTTGTTCCTTTGGAATATCAGTTACCCTTATATTCAATTTTTGGAAGTCCTCAATGTTCTCTACCATTGAACCCTTTTGTTTGAGATTTTTCAATTGGCTAAAGAATGTGTTTCTCTTTGTATCCTCATAATGTGCTATAATTTCCTCCATAAAAATTGACCAAGTGAAAAAAAATTACGAGAGAAAATCCATCAGTACCATACAAATGTATTTTTTTATAAATGCAAATTTGCAATGCGTACCTTTTGTGTGTTTTGCACATTATCGAGATCAAAATATTGCTCCATCTGTAGTATCCATGTTAAAAATTCCTCATATCCATCTTTTGAATATGGCGGGTCTTCAATCCAATGTTAGATTTTATGAAATTACGATTAACATTTATTTTTTTCTCATCCTAAGTTTCATGTACTCCCTTTTCGCCATTAGGAATCATTTCTTGTATCAACTTTGTCAAAACTTCCTTAAAACCTTCCATGTCTAATTTTATATCATTCTTCATGTCTTCGATGTTAGATTCCATGAAATCCATCTGAGCTTCCATGCCATCCATCTTATCTTCCACACCTTTCTTCAAAACATCCATTTCATTTTTTGTTGCTCTTTGTGAGAGCGAAATTTGGTGCACTTGCTCTTGTAATTTTTATATATCATGTTGCACTTATTCCTTTTCATGAGTCATAGTAGAGCCTTATGAGGGCTTAATGGGTGTTGAATTACTTTTAGGGGGAATATTAGAACCCAATTCTAATATCTTTGCTTCAATATGCCCTTGGAATCACTTCAAACTGAATTTTCAAGCAAGACTTATGCAATTTGAAAAAAAATACACACCATTTTCTTGATTTTGAGGAGCTTGATATTGAAACTAATGTATCTATGTAATTTTGGATACCCCATATTTAAACTTCAGTCCTGTAATATCCCTATGAGTCTTCTTTCCAATGCCACAAATCTCACCTGATTTGGATTCTTCAAGGCAAAGTTATTCCCAATCTCCCATAATGACCTAATTATGGACTGGTTCAGCAGAGAAAACTTGTACGACATGCCAAATGTTCCTATTTCCTCCTTTAGCTCTGAAACTGATGCACAGAAAACTAAAGTATTTTTAATTTCATCCACTTTTTACATAATTCCATTATGATTCTCAGAGAGAGAGTTATGACTATTTTCCCTAGGTCGCCACTTTGAGATGAAATTTTGGAGCATGCAAGAACCCTAGCTTCCATGGGTAATATCTCTGAAAATATTGCGAATCAATATCTGAAATTTTTACACTAACGTCCTCATGATTTCTTCGCAAATGGTGGTTTGTTTTAGCATCTGAAACTTTGTAGAATTTTTTTTATAGATAAAATTCCACCATGTCCTGTTTGAATCAACGAAACCTTAGAATCCAAAGCTCTTATACCAAATGTTATGAAACTAGCTCCAAAAAGAGAAGAGAAGAGAGATCATCACCTTAGAAATCAGCCACTTCGAGGGGGAAAAGTCCTTTACATTACATAAATGAAAAATTCTTGGATGATTCAAATGAAAAAACCTCCTTTCTATATATAGGAGTCCAAGGGATCACAATATAATCCTATCCTACCTAACAATAATAATCTAAGGGCCAACAATGGCAATAGTGGGGTTTTATGGGTTACAATAATAACAATATGGGGACTACAGGGGCACAACAATAACAATAAGTGGGCTACACTAAAAAAATAAGTGACTACACTAGTAATATAGGGACTTAACAACTATTTTGATAAGGGGATGTACAAAGAAATTTCAGACAAAGGGATACTTTGGGCTAAACACAACACTATTTTTTCAATTCAGACTTGGTTGGGTTCCCAAGTCACAAAAAATGTAAGGCTATCTATGAGGGCATGATAACTAGGGAGTGCCAAGGTGTGTAGGGAATCCTAGTAAGTGCTAACACATTCTAGAAAGTTCCAAGGCATGTTAATCATTCCAATATGTGCTAGGTGTTGGGGTGTGGCATCAACACATGCTAGGGAGTGTTAGGAAAACAAAAGGGAGGACTAGTTTCAATTGCATGGAAATGAATGAATAAGAGTGTGTGATAGGGAGTGTTAGCAAGTTATAGGTGTGCTAAGGAGGGAGTAAGAAGTTATTTTAGGTAGTGTGAAGGCATGATAGAGTGCCAAGAAAGCATGCCAAGATGTGCCAAGATCCATGGTGTGATAATGTGTGCCAAGGAGTGTTAGGGATTTCTAGAGAAACATAAGGGAGGATTATGTCATAATTCATGGAAATGAATGAATAAGTGTGTGTCACAAGGAGTGTTAACGAGTTCCAAGTGTGTTAAGAAGGAGCGACAAGGCATGCTTGGAAGTGCTAAGGAATGCTAGATTTTTAGGGAGACATGTAGCCAAGATTTTCCAATGTGTGCAAGGAAGTGTTAATAGGGAGTGCCAAAGAAACAGAAAGGAGCACTACATAAAAATGCCTGGAAGTGTTAGTGAGTTCCAAGTGTGCTAAGGAGGCAGTGATAAAGTATGTTAGGTAGTGTTAAGGCATGCTAGAGGCCAAGGTGACATGCCAAGATGTCCTAGGTCCTAGGGTGTACCAAAATGTGCCAAGGAATCTTAAGGAATGCTATGGAAACACAAGGGAGTAGTAGCTAAATTTTCATGAAAATGAAGGAATAAGAGTTTGTGGCTGGGAGTGTCAATGATATCTAGGTGTACTAAGGAGAGAGTGACAAGGTATGATGGGTAGTGCCAAGGAATGCTAGAGTGCTAGGGAGGCATGGCAAGATGTGCCAGGGGTTAGGGTGTGTCAATGCATCCTAGGGAGTGTTAGGGAGTGTCAGGGAAACATAAGGAAGCACTAGGTAAAAATTCATGGAAATGAACGAATAAGAGTGTGTGACATGGAGTGTCATTGATTTCTAGGTGTGTCAAGGAGGTAGTGAGAAGGTTATATAATAGGTAGTGCCAAGTTATGCTAAACTACCAAGTCATTTCAGTAAGTGCTAGAGTGTGTTAAGGAGTGTAAAATCATGCCAAGGAATTTAGGGGAGTCTAACACATTCCACATAGTTCTAAGGCATTTAAGATATGTCAGGTTCCATGGAATTTCAAGATGTAAACTATGTTGCTTAGTTGTTTTACAACCATATTTCGTTGTGATGAACCTTATATTGGTAACTTGTTAAGTAGGATGAGTTGAGATCGGACATGAGTAGCCTAAGATGAGTTACAATTAGTTATTAGGTGAAAAAGGCATATCGTGAATTTCCACGACACATGAGAATATAGGTTTGATCTTAAAATATTTGATGCAAACACACTCAAGTGCCACAACACATCTACTTTTCACAATGAAATCTACACGCATAAGGGAATAAACTAGTGCACATGACAATTTTTAACTTTTTAAAACTGTTCTTCATTAAATTACAAACTATAATAGAATATACTAGAGCTCTCGTACTAGGGATCGTGTCCCTTTACAATCACATTGATACAAGAAATACAACTAGGGCTTGGTTATAGTCCTTTGACAACCAATCTACCTTGACCAAGACATTGCTTGACCCACTTTTTGATGGTGGTCACACATAAAATTTTCAGTCAACATGTCCTGAACACATCTCACATATCCTCTTGTCTCCCGTTATGCAACTCCCCAATATGCCTCTATTAATGAACTAAGCTCCTTTAGGTTACTAAACTTGGCTAAAAAAACTTTTCCTTCTATCTACCCCTTTTTTCATTTAAGGTTTGCAACACTTAGGATTTTTGATCAGTTGTTCACAACTCATTTTGTGAACAGTTCTTTGGTTTGCCCACTTTTGCCATATTACTGCTCCAAGATGAAAAATCTAGCTCTATGGATGATTCCCTTATTCTCACTGATTCAATCATCTACAATACAGTGAAATAGGGCTAGTTGGATATCCCACTTGGCTGCTACTTTATTCCTTCAAAGTCTGCATGTCCTTAGGCCCAATATAGAAAACCTTGTACGAGTCTTGTTTTCCTTCACAATCACAAGACTTAGGTCTCTTATTTGACGGTCAGCTAACAACCCTCCAACTATACTTGTTTTTCCATCAATTTTCCCAACCACAATCAATTATTTTACTGATCTAGTGTGCACAACACTGCCCTCATCTAGGGATCTTGAAATTTTCCACCTAATAGTGATTTGAGTACTCTCAAAATATTTATTCTTGTGTGCCAATTTCTTTGTTGTCCAATCTATGAAAAAATATTAACTACTCCTCTTATCATCCTTCTAAAAATTTGTAGATGCTTGAGCTTGAGTCAAAAACCATCCACTAACAATCCATTGAATAATTTTTTATAGGTTTCTTCACATCTCTATCCAAAACTCTATGGAAATTCCACCAAAATAAACTCCTCTTCATGTCAATCCATTCCTCATATGGCACATTTATTCTACTCAATATTCTACTCAGGTTCCACCTTCCTTTTCTATCTCTGTACATACTTCTGCAAGCCATATTCAAAATTTGTGGTATATATTGTAGATATAAACCTCTCTTTAAGGGTCATGATCCCTCTTCTTCTACGCATATTTTTCATGGCCTTAAGGGTATACCTTATGGATTGAACATGCTAGGAAACCTCCCTAACTAGGGCATTATACTTCCATTCTAATTTCATTATAAAAAACCTTATCCACCCATAGAAAAAATAACAACTCTTGCCTCCATAAGAGACTCAGCCTAGCTCATATGGACCCATAGATTCTAGGTATTTCTTTGACTGAATCTTGACCTGAACTTTAGATATCTACGACCCTCAAACTATGGTTACCTCAGTAAATATTACACCCCGGGGATAATTATGTTGTGCCCCTATATTCTAGTGCAGGCCCTCCTCCATTTGTGCTGGTCTTTATCATAGACCTTGCAGCCTACTAACCACCACAAGATAGATTTTCAACCCTCTCTACTATTTCAAAATTTTATGTTGCCTTCACACAAAAACACAACTAAAATCAAATTCCAAAATTCTCACGAGCTGCCTTTCTTGAGAACGATCTTCCATAAGAGAACAAATAGTATGCCATCCTACTCCCTATCTTGAACCCATTAAGGTATGTGACATTCTTTTGAACCCTCACATGATGATCTTTCTCTTTGTAGATGATCATGGTCCCCCTTTAGCAACCCTTACTCAACCCTCTAACTTGACCTACTTTTGGACTACATCTCTCTTGTCCTCCTTGATCAAATGTGCTCCTTCTCCTGTGATGTTATTGACTTCATACTAAGGCCACCTTAAATATCTTTTCCTAGCGAGGCCTATTAAGATCCATCTAGAACTTATGTGCTTTATCCACTTAGATCTTAGGAAATACTATTTTTCATTTTTATTTTTCTTTTAGATTTTAAACCCCATCTTGGGTCCAAAACCCCTTTGCTTGGGTTATTTGTAAAAAAATCCTTTTTTGACCAAACTCACATAAACCCATCTCAATATTCTTGGGGAGTACCTCCCAAGCTACACAAATCAACAACATAGTCTAGTTCTAGTAAGCGTAACTTGGTCAAGCTCTTGTAGTCGAGCAAGGACTTAGTTGGGTTCCCAAGTTGTAAATTAAGTAAGGGTAGTTGTGAGGGCATGGTATCGAGGGAGGGTTAGGGCATGCCGAGGAATGAAAAGGCATGCTAACACATGCCAAAAAAATTCAATGCATATTGAGGAGTTTTAAGGACTGTCAAGGCATCACAAGGGAGAAATAGGTCAAAATGCATGAAAATGACCAAATAAGAGTACGTGTTAGGGAGTGTCACTGAATTCAAGTGTGCCAAGGATGAAGTGCGTTAGAAGAATTTCATAATATTATTTGCAAGAGGCAAGCCTATGATTGCGATAAGGGGCTCAAAAAACAGTTTTAGACAAAGGGAGACTTTCTGTTGGGCATAACACTATTTTTCTTTTATATATAAGTTTTATATGACATGTGGCAAAATTTGACCGAATGCTCATGTTTGAAACTATTTTAGCCAATTGAAAATTGTACATTGTTGTGTATAAGTTTTGGAGAACTCGGCTTGTACCAAATTATATCTTACAGTGTGTCTTGTGTATCTTGTGGTTCTTACAAACTCTTAGTTAATGCTCTACTATTTACATGAACTACACATACATGTGAAATATTGCCTTTGTAAGTTATATTGTTTCTTAGTTGTTTTATGGCCATGGATAGATGTGGTCCTTGTCTTGGTAAGTTCTTCAGTGGGACAAGTTCAACTTGGACATGAGTGGCCTAAGATGAGGTATAGGCAGTGTTAGATCTCCTTAGTTTCCCAAGGCTAATAAAGGAAACTACTGAGGTAACCACATACCAAGTTTCGAATTGGTATCTAGCCCTACCAAATCAGAGAGGGCTCTCTCAAAATCAACCCCACAGCCAATGGAAGTGATTGGATAATATTATGATTTTAGGCTAGTTATCGGCTCAATAGGGTTTTGATTAGGGTTTGTTGTATAAAAATTACCAAGTTTAGGAACTAGGCCAAGTATTCCAAAATATCAATTGTAGACAAAGAATGAGGCAAGGTAGGTGTAATCAGTGAAAAAAAATATAATTTTCATTGTGGTATGGTGATGAGGAAATCAAATAAAGAAACTAAGAGAGAATACATGCATGAATTCACTTGTTAGAGGATACAAACACTTATATGACAATCTCAAACAAAACAAAGAATTATAGGTAATGAAATATGTTTGATACTTAGGTGATTAATTCAAGGAGAAAATTAAATGGATACTAGAAAAATTTAATAATCACATGGATAAGAAATACTGGAGAAAAAAAATGCCACTGACCACAACACTTGAATCCCATAAAAATAGCTGCAATTTCCTATGTATTATTTCTGCAAAAAGTCAAGTACACCAATTCCAAAAAAGTGTGAACTTAAAATATCCAACCTTATCTTTGACTTGTTTCGGAGTAAATATAGAGGACAAAAAATATTCCACCTCTAATGGGTCAAATCCTGATTCATAGCAACTAATTCATGAACCTAATTACTCATTGCCAAATCCTAGGGAAGTTAGAAACAACTTTCTCCTTTTTTAGCTAACTAATTGAGATTATCCCTCAAAGCATTAATGACAAGATTATTTACAATGATAATAATTAATAAGCCTATTAATAATTAGATAACTCATGAGTCAACTATTTACATCAGCCAAGTTTGACCTTTGACCTCCACATGTAGTGAAAAATATCTAAACACAAAAACGCAACAAATTTCGCAGAAACGCAACAAATGTCTTTAGCAAAAGTGAACAAATTTTGGCTTGATTTTTTGATCACTTGGAAGAGGCTATGAATGTTTCTGAAGGTTGGTGAAGAAATATTATTATTTCTACTATATCTTGGGACCATTAAGTCATCCAAAATCATCATTTTAGCCCCCTCAAAATTTATTTTAAAACCAAGTGTCTAGAAACACAACAAATTTCTTAAAAGGTGGCAGAAAGGCATAAAAAAGGATTTGTTTGATCATTTTATTCAAAATCATGAATCTACAAACATTCTAAAGTGATTTTCTGATATCCTTATGTCATTATCTATCCAACCATGCTTGAAATTTTGGATTTGGACCCATTTATGAAAAGTGAAACAACTAGTTGTTGCATTTCTGTAGGATATTTTTTTTCTTGTGTGTACAAAAACTTCATAAATTCAAAATTTTGTCTCCTCTTTCTTTGATTTATGCTTTTTATTCATACCACCAATGATGCATCAGCCAATAGGTCTAGGCATTTCTTCATTTTGAGTCTCCTTAGGGTTATTTTGAGTTTCTTCTTCATATTTTTCACCCTAACTTTGCAAATCATGTTCCCAACATAATAATGCCTTTCCATATTTCTTTGCATGGTGGTATCCTCGTTTGTTTTTTCTAGTCGCTTCTCCAAGTATACATTCACTCTGTTAAGCCAATACTCCTTGGTTTTCTCAATCTCAGCACTTATGGAGTCAAATATAGTATCTTGAGCTTGAGGAGGAGATGGAGATTCTATATTGTGTTCCTTTCTAGCCATTTCTCTTATCTTAGGTCTCCTAGGCTGTGTTTGAATGTTCTTTTCTTCTAGCCTCTCTACATCAATGATGGCCTTACCTTTGTCCTTTGTTTCCAAAACACCTGTTTTACTTGCTGATGGAGGGTCTTCTTATGACTTTCTTTTTTGCGTTATGGTTTTCCTCAACTATCTATTCTCCTACTGTAGGAAAGCCACCATGAAATTGGCTTTGGATAGGTCATCTTTTAGCTCTTTAATATGTGCCTCTTTCTCTTTGATGATGTCATCTGTTGCCTTATTTGTATGTTGTTCTCCTAGGTCAGCCATCTCAAATTATGGAGGTACTTATTCTTCATTGTGAAATGGTGAATCATGTCTGCTCAGAGGTGGTTCCTCTCTCATGGTTTCAGTACGCACTGCTTCTTCGATAACAACCTCCTTAGATAGAATTTTTTCTTCGGACCTAGTTTTAGGCTTAAACCTAGGCATATCCTCTCATGTTTCAGGAACAAAGACTAGCTTTTTACCTTTCTTGTATGTCCTTTAAGTATCTATTCTAGGCAAAGTTTTGGTCACTGATGGCATGCTAGATGTTTCAACTTCCTGTGGTTTGGATGATGATGAAGGAGAGCTTTGAATTTTTGACTAGTCGAAGACAGGTAAGAGAGCATCTGCCTCCAAGAAAGCTTCCCATGACATGTTGATCAGTGTCAGCTAGTGAAGGAATATTACCTTGAATAAATCATGATGAAAGAGGCTTGCTTGATGAATTGTGGATGATCTGATATTATTTTTTACTGCACCTTCTTTTTCATCTTCACCAAACTTCTAAACATATATTTAGATAGGTTTAGGGGCTCCTTAGAAGTGAAATGCATCATAATCTGATATGATATTGATATAGCCTGCTAAACATACCCTCACAAGTGAAATGATTCATAATAATATTCATCAAAGGGTTGTACTTGTCCAACAATTACCTGTTAGGAGAAAAATGAGAAGGAGACTCCTTGTACTATGGTTTTAAGAACATTTTTTAGTGTTACAAGTCTAAATCCATTCCCTTGAACAAAATTTCACCTTGTTTAGGGATAGTAGTTGCTAAAGCTATGACCTTTTCTAACACTCGAAAATTGATCCTTGCTATAGTTGGATGATCCTTCTTCAAATTGATGGCAAAGAGGCTTGTTAAGTCATGATGATAGCCTACCTCTTGCACCTTTATGCAAAACCCTAGGCAACTTGCCTGCTCAAATGATCTTATAATAAATTCTGATGCAATGACCTATTGCATATGAGTTGACTCATATATTGAGATCCATCCCCCTTTATACCTTCTCCTTTCACTATGTTTTTGGCTTCACTTGTGATAGAAAACCCTAGTTTCAAACAAGAGAGGGTAAGGGACTTTGAGTTGCAAAGTAGGGATAAAAACACAACTACTTGAGGGAAGGGAATGGAGGGGATAGGGGGTAGGAAAAAATATGAAAAAATTATGGGAGGTAGGGAGAGGTGTTAAGGACACAATGAAAGTGAAATGTATCAAAATGAGTGAGAAACAAGGGGAGAAAAGGAAAAAACACAGAATTGTGCTAGAAGTGAAACAATAAGTTGGGTTTGATAAGGGAAATGGTGAAATGAAGGAATTTTAGTGAGGGGAAGGGTGGGGAATGTTTAATGAGTATAATGAAGGACGTATGAACCCAAAAAAAAAGAAATTTCCCTCTCAAATGAATCTATAGACCACCAGAAGAGAAAACGAAGCAAGAAAATGTAGCAAAACCCTAGGGATTGAGTTTGATCGATTTTCTGAAGAAAAAGACTGCATAGAGGGTTTGCAAGATTGGAATTACTTTTCAAAAGAACTTGTTGGCTCCCCATGATTTGAAATATTGGCAAGAAAAAATGTGCAGGGAACCACATAAAACCACTTTGGATTCTAAGGACCTAGCCTTCCTGGACTTACAGAGGGCTCTCTCTATGTCTGTGTTTATAAATGATTTATCTTTATGCTTATGTTTTCTGATTTTAGGATAGTTATGAAGTTCTAGGATTGTTTGTTTTGTTTGAGTGATTGATTGTTTGATTAATTGATTGAGTGTCTTAGTTGAATCATTGGGCTATGGAGTCATAAGAGGTTTTAATTGTACATCAACTCTGAAAGGGTTTTCATAGGGCAAGCTAACTATATCAAGTGGATCTTTTAGATTAGATCAAATATGAAATTACAACAGGTTGTGAATTCAGTAAAACTAAAGGGCAGTTAAGAATCCTTTAACTATACTTCAACGAGAAAAGCCTTTTAAGATAACTGTTTAGGAGGAACTAAAGAGCAGGGAGAACCATAGTTTCCTTTAACTAATCTCTACTAAGTAAACCTTAAGACAACAATCCAGAAATTCTAAAGAGTAGGACACCCCTCAATTCTCCAGCTATTACTTTCAGACAAAGAAAACATTTAAGATAATAGTCAGTGAAACTAAAGAGCAGGACACCCCTGAATTATTTGATCAAACTTCAAAGAAGGCCTTTAAAGCAATAGTTTAAGAAAAAACCAAAGGACGGGGTAAACCATAAACTTCTTTGGCTAAACTCTACTAAGTAAATTTCAAGGCAACAAGATAGGTGAAACTAAAGAGCAGGACACCCCTGATTTCTTTAATCAGACCTTGCAGAAGAAAAAATTAAGATGAAAGAAGTAGACAGAATTAAGGTGTCGAGATAGCATATCTTAATCTAAATTTTTTGTTCTTTTATCAGAGAAATGATGGACAATATGGAAAACATAAGAGAAACATTGACAAAGAAGGATAACTTCACCATTAACATAGCTCAAGAATCTTGTGAACGTGCTTGTATTACTGATGTTTAAAATAGTTACAATACTCCAGTGCAACAATATTTGCAGCTCAGAGTCTGATCAAATCTAGCTTAGCAGCCACTCCTCCAATCAATCAAGCAACCAACCAACAAGTATAATGAAAAATACATACAGTATTTATTTGCAGATGAGGAGGTGATCCTAATCTAGGGTTTCAGACTGTATTTATTATAGAGTAAATGTAATTTTTACCTTTGAGACCATGCAAGGCACAAGGTAAAATATCACTAGCTAACTTGCTGTAATAATAACTTTCTAATTTATTTTTGAGCTAACTTTTAGGATATTTTTTACTTTTTGGCTTTTCATTAACTTTACAATAACTTTTGAGTAGCTGAGAAATATCTCTAATTGGAACATTAAGCGTGGTAGCTTCCTTTGGTAGAAATAGGTTGTAGGTGGAAAAATGTGTTTTGGAAGAAGTAATTATTGTTTGCTTTAGTTATTCAGATATGTCTTCTTTGCTAGTTTTCCTTAGATTTGTTCTTTAAACCTCTGATTTAGCTCTTCTTTATCCCTGATCTCTCATTTATCCTTTAATTTTCCTCATAATTCTTGATTCATTTTCT
This sequence comes from Pinus albicaulis, assembly GCA_034641835.2. Classification (NCBI taxonomy): domain Eukaryota; kingdom Viridiplantae; phylum Streptophyta; class Pinopsida; order Pinales; family Pinaceae; genus Pinus; species Pinus albicaulis. The sequence goes on along the minus strand of CM076575.1, from coordinate 518,263,821 downwards.
CCTTAACTCTACCTTCTAATTTTGTTTGGCTGCTTTTGACCTTTGATTAATCTCTTAACCCCTTTTATCATTGACTGCTTGGTGACTGTGTTCTTTATTTCCCTGTATCTCTGCGCAACCACTGTAAATTATTTTATTTCTTTGCCTTGTGCTCTGGAGAACCCTTGTTGCCTTTGGAGTGTTTGAAAGACCATAAATTGTCATGATCCATTGATGATTCTACTTGACCTTGTGCTCCAAATCCTTTTAATGAAACAAGACACTCTGGATCGTCACCCAGAAAACCTCTTTAAACAACTTTTTGACTTTAGAAACACAATTTATGCATTTTATACCTTGATCACCAGCACAATAAAAAATAATTGTTAATTAAAACTAGTGATATGGAAAGATTTTGGAAAATGGGGGCTTGTCGCAGAGTTTTCAGGCTTCAGCGTGTTTGAACAGGTCAATGGTTTTGGGTTATGGCAGGGATGCAGTAAATGATTTTCGCATGGGATGAGGGCGGTGAGGCGGTATAGATCGTGGGGATGCAATACCATAGGGTGCATGATGGGTGGTAGGGAGGACATGTGGCAATACTGCCGATATCGCAGGGTTCAAAGGTTTTAACCCCCACACATTTGGGGGTGCGATACGATCCGTGGGCCATTGGATCTAGGGGAGTTGATCCAACAGTGATCGGGGTTTAATGAATCAACGAGTGGATTTAGACAGTGGGGCCCGGGGGTATACGGAGCAGTGAGTTTATTTAAAAGCGGGGTTTGGAATTTAAAACATGACTGGGGTCTTTGTAAAGCGGGGCCTGGGGGTATTTAAAGCGAAGGTGCTTTAATAATATAGGGGCTAGGGTTATATGGGGATGGAGGGTTTTAAGAAGGTGGTGGCTAAAAATAGAAGGGGTCAGGTATTTTTATAATAAATAGAGTTTATTAAAGAGTGGGGGTCCCAAATAGTATTATTTTCAAAAACAATGTAAAAAGGATTTTTACATTTTTTTGAAGGGAAAAAGGGAAATGAGCAAAAATGGAGGGGTTAAAAAAGGGTTTTAAGCAATGTAAGTGGGGTTTTGGGTAGGGGAAAAAAGGTGAGAATGAGGGATTTTAGGGTCAAAACATGAGATTTCATATCATCAGGGTAATTGGAGAAGGAGAAATGGGATATAGTAAAATAGTTTAAATGAAGATAATGAAGGCAGTGAGATTTCTAAAAATAAAATGATAGTCAGAGAATGTTATTTTCAGCAAACTATAGAAAATCCATAGTCATCTAGAGATACCGTGAATACATACGAATAACAGTGGCTCCAATTGGGGAGGGTAGCTCCTTTTAAGGAGGTGTCAAGAATCTTAGATCTCTAGGTTTTGTAGACCAGTGCCTTATCCATTTTGGCTAATTTTCCATTTTGCAATGCTGATCTACTGCAATTTTTGTAACTGTGATCTTTAAACATTGAAAACCATGTTTCCTGCAACTCAATTCTTCCTACCCATCACATAATCTAACTATCTTTGAAAATAAAACTATCTAAATTTATCCTTATAACATCCAAAGGCTCAGATTAGACTGATGAGATCTTTTATTCTCTACCTAACTACTTATCCGTCAAGATTAAACAGTTCGACAAATTTTTATTCACTATATATCAACATGAAATTTAAAGCATGACTAAATCAAGATTAATCAATTTGATTATCATGAAATTGTAGCATTTTTGACAAGTTGCACACAATATTTATTTTGCAAAAAGTAAAACTAAATAAGGGCTTTGGTTTTGAATCTCTCCTTTGTCACTCATCCCTTACCTTTCTCTTTGGTTCAGATTTTAGACTTTAGAACCAATGTCATTTTTTTATCTACTGATAAGCCAAGTTTAGACAATTTAGCAAATATTCATTTTCTAAATTATCAACAAAAATTCAAAATTTGTTCTCTCATGATTAGGTTGTATGATTGAACAAGACCTTTTCAAAAAGAAGTGGAATTTGGACTTGTACACTTTCAGAAATATTCTTTTTTGGTATGGGGCTTACCTTTTTCTTTTATCTGCCCTCTTTTCTTCTTTTCTTTCTTTCTTTTGTATCATTTTTCTAAGATTTTTGTTTCAACAATGTTATATACAATGAAGAAAACTTTAAACTAATATTCTTAGCTGAAATAATGCTTGAGCATCCTGCCATTGACAGGACCTCCAAACAATTCTATTCCATCCATTTTTTGTAGGAAAAATGCATTGTTAGCTCTTGTTGAATGGACGATGTATGTGTCTTTCCATAAGTTGTCAAATTTTCCATGCTTGCCTTCGTCCTCTCTTCTTGAATCCCACTTCAATACTTTGTCTCCAATGCTAAAATAATTTTCCTTGGTCCTTTTATCAAAGAGCTTCTTGATATTTTCTTGTAAAATTTGTGTTCTGTTGTATACTCTTTCTCTGGTTTGTTGCAGCTGAACGGTTTGGTTTATTCTTCTTTGTATATCATTATCTTCAGATTGCACCTCTTGAATGAGCTTCATTACTGGCACTCCCAAGCTTGTTGGGAAGACTGCATCTGCTCCATAAATCAGCTGATAGGGAGACATATCAATTGATTTCTTACTTGTTTTCCAGTCTGCCCATAATGAATGAACCAATTTACTATGCCATGACTTCTTGTTTTCCTCCAGCAAATTTTTAATGATGTTCACCAAGCTCTTGTTTGAGGATTCATCCAATCCATTACCTTGAGGGTAATACGATATAGAATGCCCCAAAGTAATGTTATATCTGTGGCAAAAATCCACCATTTTCTTGGATCTAAAGGCAGCAACATTGTCAGTAATGATTTTTCTAGGACAACCAAACCTAGACAGAATATTTTTCTCAAGGAATTTGATAATTACTAAGTTTGTGGCAGTTCTAGAAGGGATGGCCTCTATCCACTTGGTGAAATAGTAAATTACAGTAACGATCCATTTATGTTGGGCAGAGGAGCTAGGGTGGATTTCTCGAATGAAATATAGACCCCATTGTTGAAAAGGAGCTTCAACAGAAATTGGATGTAAAGGCAATGGTAGAAGTTTTCTTTTGCCCTCAAATATTTGGCATTTATGACAGGAAATTACCATTTTGTGGATGCCCTGGAAGAGGGTAGGCCAATAGAAACCAGCCCTAAGGATTTTATTGAAAGTGGTTTTTCAATAGAGATGGCCTCCACATTCTCCTTCATGAAATTCATGCATAATCTTATCAACATCTTCTTCAGGAAAACATTTAAGAAATAAACCACCAACATTCCAATGTAAAACTTTTTCTAAAATGTAGAAATTTACAGCCTTTAACATTAAGAATATGGCCTTTGTTTTGGACAAACCAGGAGGAACATTTAGATTAAAAATCACATATAATATATCATCATACCAGGGTGAGTTCAGAATGCTTCCTCAATAGGTGGAGTCGCCAGCTCCTCTTGTTCATCCAATGAGTGAATCATATTTATATCCAACGCTTGAAAATTTGTTTTAGCCATGAGTTTAGACAGTCCTTGTCCTTTGATTAGCTTGGTGGGCTTGATTTATAGATCATATTCTAAGATAACAGCAATCCCCTTTCACTTTTTCCATCAGTATCTTGTGTAATTACGTCTTTAACCACTGTATGAGGCATAAATCAATGATGTATGAATGCAGAATGTAGACTCTGAAATATTTTAGTGCATTGACTAAGGAAAAAGCCCATTTTTCCATTATATTATATTTTAGAGGTGCATCTCTGAATGCTTGGTTGAAGAAAGCTATGGGTTGCTCTTGTCCTATTATATTCTTTTGTAGTAAGACAACAACAACTGTGTGTTCTGATGCAAAGGAAAAAATGAAGAAATATTTGGTGAAGTTAGGGTTGATTAGAATTGGTGCTTGTGTAAGTTATTGTTTCACCAAGTCAAAAGATTTCTTTTCTTCTATGGTCCATTTGACTCATGTTTCTCTTTTCAGCATATTAGTGATGTTCCTTAGGACTTCTACAAGGATTTGTATGAGCCTTCTTATGAAATTTATCTTTTCGATGAAAGATTGCAGCTCTTTGATGTTTCTTGGGTGATTGATTGGAAATATTCCCTCAATAATTTTTGGGTCAATCTTGATCACTTCTTCAGATATGATGTGGCCTAAAAGCTTCCCTTCTTGAAGGCCAAACAAGGTTTTCTTGGGATTTAAAGACAGGCCATATTTTCTGCACTTTTCACAGACCTCTCTTAGGTGAGTTAGATGTTCTTCATTAGTTTTGGAGTAAACTGTTATGTCATCAAGGTATATCACAATGAAGTAACCTATTTATTATTAGAAATCAATATCCATGGCTCTTTGGAACGTGGCTCCAGCATTCATTAGCCCAAAACGCATTTTAACATACATTAAGGTGCCCCAAGGTGTAGTGAAAGTTGTCTTGTGTTGATAATCTGGGTGTACCAGCACCTGATTGTACCTTGAAAAGTCATCAAGCAAAGATATTCTTTTGGAGTCCACTACCCTTTGCAGTATCTGATCCATTTTTGGTAAAGGGTAGTTGTCTTTTAGGGATGCTTTGTTTAAATTTCTTAAGTCTATGCATAACCTAATTTCTCTTGTCTTCTTCCTTACTGATATAAGATTTAAAACCCATTCTAAGTATCTAATTATGACTATTATTCTAGTATCATACATTTTCTTTATTGCTTTCTCAACTAGTGGTAGTTAGACAGGATTTATTCTGCACAATTTATGTTTAAAGGGTTTCTAGTGTTCTTTGAGAGGGATCTTGTGCTGAATGACATCTGTATCATAGGATTTCAAGTCTTCATAGCTCCAAGAAAGCACATCATTGAATTCTTTGAACAACTCAATATATTTTTGTTTTATATGTGCTAGTAGTGTATTTGACAGTTTTATCATTTTTGGTTTTAGCTCACTGCCTATATTGCACTCTTCTACATTTGCTTCAGTGGGTTCCATCTTTGGCTTCTTGGCAACATCATTAAAATCAAAAAGTTCTTCAAGAGGGACCAATCCTCTTGGCAAGATGTTATCTCTAAACCACAACACTTCAAAGTCTTCTTTTTCTGGGTCTTCACACAGTTCAGTCTCATGTGGGTGTCCTTCTTCTAACAGATTTATATCATCATCATTAGGGGTCTCTTCTTTGTAAGTTTTTTCCTTAGAAAAGCAGTCTTATTCATTATTTGAGTCTGAATTTGGCATTTCAAACTCATTTTTGGACTGCAGGAAATCTTCAATCTGTTTGTCACCTTCAAAAACTTGCCAATATTTTATATTATGAGGGACTGCTAGTCTGTATTTAGCTTGTACTATGTATTTATTGTTATGATAAGGTTTTTGACAAGTACTGGTTTCAAAGGATAGACCATTGGCAAGGATATTTTGATTTCTTGGGACAAAGGTGAGATCATATTCTTTGAATGTTTTTAGGAGGTCAAGTGCATCATTCCTATATGCTCTTAATCTAGGATGCTTAATTGAATATTCTCCCTTAATCTGCCTAATGACAAGCTCAAAATCCCCATGGACAGAAATCCTTTTGGCTCCTAATTTCTTGAGTAATTGTAGCCCTAGAAGGAGTGCCTCATATTCTGCCATGTTATTGGTGCATTGAAAGTATAGCCTACATGAATCACCCTCTGCATGTTTTTTCTCTATGTTGTGTACCCAAACAACTGCTCCAGATATAGTTTTACCATAAGAACCATCAAAGTTCATGCTTCAAAGCGGTTCAGTCTCAGATTTGACATTATGTTCAGCATTATGTTGTTCATTTTGTATTTGGTCTGAATTTTCTTCTTCTTCCTCTTATTTTTCCACTTTATTTTCCACATATTTTTCATTTATTTCCACTTGTTCATTTATGTTTTTATCATTGTAAAGGATAAATGAATCAAGTTATGTGTGGATAAAATAGAGAGGGGAGTTATTAGGCATGTCTTGACCACTCACCATGTATTTCATATGAGTCTCCCTATATAATCTTCTTAGTTGACTAAAGACAAGTATGGTAGCATAGGTCATGTCCATTTGGAGGGTGCCTTGAAGTTTAGATCCCCATGATCTTGAAAGGAGCATGCCATATTTAGGGGGAATGTCAGCCACTACAATATCCATTACTAGGCTCTTGGCTGGTATTTCTTCTAGATTAACACAGAGATCTTTGATTAGGCCTATAAATTTAACTCTACTGGAGTCAAAGGAGTACAAGTCTTTGTATGGTCTAGTTATCTCAAGGCCTAACCTTTTCATAACTACCTTTGGCATGAGGTTATGAGAAGCTCCTCAATCTAACATGGCATTGTGGAGGATTTTATCATGGATGTTCAAACCGACATAAAATGGAGGGATTCCTCCCTCTTGGAATTTACCTTCTACTTTTGGTCCGAACAAAAGTTCATGTTTGTCATCATTTAAATTTATAGAATAAGCATTTATCCTATGTTTAAAGCTTTAAAAACTTGGGATATATATACTTGTTGGCCAACTAATTCAGTAAGAGGTATGGAGATTTTTATCTTGGCAATTTCATTCTCAATGCTGAAGGGTGTCTGTGTTTTTAGCAGATTTAAATCAGTTTTATCAGACACTGTTTTTACGACAATTTAAGCTTGCTAATTTTTATTGGGGAACTCAGTTAAAACAATTTTTTTAGGGCTACTAGTTGATGTACTAGTGCTGCTTTGGCTGCCATTATGTTGGTTTTTTATTTTTATTTTTACTTTTAACCAAAATGTTTGAAGTTTCTACTGTCTTTTTTAGGATCATTTTCAGGGGTCTTCCTAGCAGAAATTTCAGGGTTCCTTCTCTTGGGAGTGTCTTGGATCTTTATCCTGAGGTCATACTGCCTATTTACTTCCATATTAGAATTTTTGAAGCCTTATTTATATTCTTAGGATTCTAGGCTTTCTTCTTCAAATTGGGTTGGGAAAAACATACCTTGTTACTCCTTAGTGAGGAAAACAATCTTCTCATGATTTACTCCCATTAGGTTGATTTGAATTTGCTCTAGTTCTTCAATCACCCACTCATCTTCATCATAATATTTTTCTTCAAAAGGAGGTTTGATTTTCTGATCAAGTTCCCTTTGTTCTCTTTGTCTTATTTGAGGGGGATTTCTTCTAAAGTTTTGGTTTAAGTTTTAGTTTCTATTTTGAGGAGCTTCTTGGTTTTCTCTAGGGTAAGCTCTCTCATTCATGTTTATTTTGTCCATCATCCTTTCCATGGTTCTAACAAGGTTATCAATCTTAGTATCAGATGATGAAGGTGCAGCCTCTTCCCTATATGTGGCTCTCTTTTCATTTTTCATTCTTGCCCTTTTGGCAATCATATTTGTCTCTACACTTACTGCACCCCTCTGCATATATTATAATGTAAGAGGGTCTCTTTCTCTTAGTTGGTAAGCTATCTCTGGGACAAATCCATATGGAAATTTCATTAAGGCTAGGCCTTCTGGAGGATTTATTTGAGGAGGTAGGGCATTGTATACACGATTGAACCTAGTGCAGTAATCTTGGACACCTTCTCCAACATTTATTTTAATGTTTTCATACTTTGATAAGATTTGGAGATGGTTTTTATTGACTTTCCATTTGTTTAAGAATAGTTGGTGAAAAGAAGGGAGGTAATGTATAATATTAGGGGTTAAGCCTTTGAACCCTTTTCTTTCTTCTCCCCCAAAGCTTTGAGGAAAAAATCTTAGTTTAACAGTCTCATCATCTATTTCTTGTCTGTGAAGATAGTCATTCATTCTATCCACATGTAATTGAGCAGTTGTAGAACTACTTGCATCATATAAAGGAATCTTGGACTGATAGCCCTGTGGTAAAAAAACTAAGGGCAATGGTAGGACTAATGGGGCATACCATGTTTCCATGGTTAGGATATGGGGAAACAAATGAGGGTTTACAAGTGGAGGTGGAGGGTTAAATGGAGGAAGGTGAACAGTGGGTGTATGAATGGGGGTTGAAGTTAGTACAACAATATTCTACTGTAATATGGATGATTCTAATATTATCTGGGTTATCCAATTCTCAGATCTATTCCTAGACAAGCTTTGTTCTAGGGGTGAGTCAGATAGAATATTCTACAAGTTTTTAAGGTTTGCAGGTAGGGAACTTGATTTGTGAATTGGTCTGCTAACAGTTTGATTTTTAGATCTAGGAGATTTCCTTAGGATGTTCTCAGGATTTCCAACTATTTCAGGAGGGTTTGGGTCAAGATGAGATCTGGTACAGATTCTTCTAGAAGCCAAAACTTTAGACCCAAAAATCAGAGAGGTTGAAAGTTTAGAAAATTTTAAAAAACAAACCAATCTGTGAAAGAATTACTTAATCCACAAAGTATTCTTGACTAGGTTCTTTTGAGTTTTAATAATATCAGGATTTCTCAATAATTTCCCAATGGAGTCTATAGAAAACTAGTGGAGTCAGCAGGCCTACTGAAAACTAGTAGAGTCACGAGCTGGATGATTTTAACTGTCTTAAGGCTGGCTGTTGTCCACCATCATAAACCAGATACCATTCTTGGATAACACTTGATTCATCAAAATTTGAATGAGGTTTTATGAGTTCTTGAGGTAATATTAAGCTGCTTAATAACTCAGATCCCCAGTATGGCTGCCACTATGTTGGCTCCCCGTGATTTGCAATATTGGCAAGAAAAAATCTGCAGGGAACCACATCAAACCACTTTGGAGTCTAAGGACCTAGCCTTCCTGGACTTAGAGAGGGCTCTCTCTATGTTTGTGTTTGTAAATTATTTATCTTTATGCTTATGTTTTCTAATTTTAGGCTAGTTATGAAGTTCTAGGATTGTTTGTTTTGTTTGTTTGATTGATTGTTTGATTAATTGATTGAGTGTCTTAGTTGAATAGATAGACTGTGAGAAGCATTAATCCATAGGGCTATGGAGTCATAAGAGGTTTTAATTGTACATCATATTTGCAAGTGTTTTCATATGGAAAGCTAACTATATCAAGCGGATCTTTTAGATTAGCTGAAATATGAAATGATAAGAACTTGTGAATTCAGTAAAATTAAACGGAAATTAAGAATCCTTTAACTATACTTCAACAAGAAAAGCCTTTTACGATAACTGTTTAAGAGGAACTAAAGAGCAGGGAAAACCATAGATTCCTTTAACTAATCTCTACTGAGTAAACCTTAAGACAACAATCCAGCAATCCTAGAGAGCTGGACAACCCTGAATTCTCTAGCTATTACTTTCAGACAAAGAAAAAATTTAAGATAACAGTCAGTGAAACTAAAGAACAGGACACCCCTAAATTCTTTAATCAAACTTCAAAGAAGGCCTTTAAAGCAATAGTTTAAGAAAAATCCAAAGGACAGGGAAAACCATAAACTTCTTTGGCTAAACTCTATTAAGTGAACTTCAAGGCAACAAGCTAGGTGGAACTAAAGAGCAGGACACCCCTGAATTATTTAATCAGGCCTTGTAGAAGAAAACATTAGGATGAAATAAGCAGACAGAATTAAGGTGCCAATACATCATATCTTAATCTGAAATTTATGTTCTTTTATCATAGAAATGATGGACAATATGGAAAACATAAGAGAAACACTGATAAAGAAGGATAACTTCACAATTAACATAGCTCAAGAATCCTATGAACGTGCTTGTATTACTGATTTCAAAAATAGTTACAATACTCCAGTGTAACAATATTTGCAGCTCAGAGTCTGATCAAATCCATCTTAACAGCCACTCCTCCAATCAAGCAAGCAACCAACCAACAAGAATAATGAACAATAAGTGCAATAATTATTTGCAAATGAGGAGGTCATCCTAACCTTGGGTTTCATCCTATATTTATTACGGAGTACATGTAATATTGACCTTTGAGACCATGCAAGGCCCACGGTAAAATATCACTAACTAACTTGCTGTAATAATAAATCTCTAATTACTGTTGAGCTAACTTTTAGGATATTTTTGACTTTTTGGATTTTCATTAACTTTACAATAAATCTTGAGTAGTTGAGAAATATCTTTGATTGGAACATTAAGTGAGGTAGCTGCCTTTGGGAGAAATAGGTTGTAGGTGACAAAATGTGTTTTGGAAGAATTAATTGTTGTTTACTTTAGTTATTCGGATATGTCTTCTTTTCTAGTTTACCTTTGATTTGTTCTTTAAACCTTTGATTTGGCTCTTCTTTATCCCTGATCTGTCATTTATCCTTTGATTCACCTCATAATCCTTGGTTTTTTTTCTCCTTAACTCTGCCTTCTAATTCTATTTGTTTGCTTTTAACCTTTGATTAATCTCTTAACCCCTTTTATCTTTGACTGCTTGGTGATTGTGCTCTTTATTTGCCTGTATCTCTATGCAGCCACTGTAAATTCTTTTATTTATTTTCCATGTGTTGTGGATAACTCCTGCTACCTTTGGAGTGTTTGAATGACCATAAATGGTCATGATCCATTAATGATTCTACTTGACCTTGTGCTCCAAATCCTTTTAATGAAACAAGACACTCCTAATCGTCACCTAGAAAACTTGTTTAAACAATTTTTGGACCTCAAAAACGCAATTTATGCATTTTCTACCTTAATCACCTTCACAATAAAAAACAATCTTTAATTAAAACCTGTGCTATGGACAGAGTTCGGAAAATGGGGGCTTGTCACAGAGTTTTAGGGCTTCAACATGTTTGAACGGGTCAATGGTTTCGAGTTATGGCAGGGAGGCAGTAAACGATTTTCGCACGGGATGAGGGTGGTGAGGTGGTATAGATCATGGCGATGCGACACAATAGGGTGCATGACACGTGGTAGGGAGGAAAGGCAGTAATACTACCGATATCACATGGTTCAAAGGTTTTAACCCCCTTGCATTTGGGGGTGCGATACGATGCGTGGGCCATTGGATTTGGAGGAGTTGATCCAACGGTGATCGAGGTTTAATGAATCGGTGACTGGGTTTAGAAAGTGGGGCCCAGGGGTATACGGAGTGGTGGTTTTATTTAAAAGTAGGGTTTGGGATTTAAAACATGATCAGGGTCTTTGTAAAGCAGGGCCTGACGGTATTTAAAGTGAAGGTGCTTTAATCACATAGGGGCCAGGATTATATTGGGATGGAGGGTTTTAAGAAGGCAGGGGCTAAAAATAGAAGGGGTAGGGTATTTTTATAATAAATAGATTTTATTTTAGAGTGGGGGTCCGGAATAGTGTTTTTTTTTTTTAATGTAAAAAGGATTTTTACATTGTTTTGAAGGGAAAGAGGGAAAAGGAGGTTTTAAGCAATGTAAGTGGGGTTTTGGGTAGGGGAAAAAAAGTGAGAATGAGAGATTTTAGGGTCAAAACATGAGATTTCAGATCATCAAGGTAATTGGAGAAGGAGAAATGGGATATAGCAAAATAGGTTAAATGAGTATAATGAAGGCAGTGAGATTTATGAAAATAAAATGATAATAAGGGAATGTTATTTTCAACAGAATATAGAAAATCTATGGTAATCTAGTGATATTGTGAATATAGGAGACTAACAGAACCTTTGAAGAACTGAGATGATAACATAACACTTTCTTTCTCCCCTTGGCCTTCAAATCAAAAGAGAGGCAAGACCCTCCAGAAACACAATAAATCGATGAAATGTGGTAGTAATGGTGATATTTGCAGTTTTGGTGGATATGGAAAGTACCACAGTGATAGAGAGGATCTCTTGAAGCATGTGGAAGGATGGAATGAAGTTTTAAAATACTTTGATGCTCCTTTATAACTTAAAAAATCGATTTTGGCTTGATAATGGAGTGACATCATTTACTTTTAACCAAATAACTTTATGATGTGATTTATTCTCTAAGTGTTAACTCATATGACACTTTACTAGTTTTGGATGATGATGACATGACTCCAAATGGAAATATGATGACACTCATGACACTCTCATGATAAACCTTATGACACCATGACTCTTCCTTTTCACATTATAAATAATGACACTTAATGAAGGAAAAATGACCTATGGTGACTAATGACTCATGAAACTGATTATGAATTAACCTTGATGACCATCACATGAGAGTATCATCACACTTAGACAATGACTTGACCATTTTACAACCAAGAGAGATGTGAAATTTTATTTGAAAATATAACAATTTTACCTTAAGACTCTAACTACAGTGAAAAGAGTAAATTTTGATCACTGTGACTATTGGACACTAACAGGCAGTTCTTAGGTGAACAATGCACAGTCTACTTGTAGTAGGTGAAATTATTCAAGTTTTTGTGGCTGAAGCATGCCATTGTCACATGAACTACATTTTCTAAGGACTTGTTTCGATTCCTAAGTTGTGAAAAAATGTAAGGCTAGTTGTGAGGGCATGAGTGCCAAGGCATGCTAGGTAATGCGAACATGTGCCAGATAGTTTGAAGACATGCCAAATATGCTAGGATATTTCAAGTGCTAAGGCATGCAAAGATGTGAAAAAGTGTGAAAATATGTTTCAAGGATTATCAAGGCAATAAAAAGGAGAAACAAGTTAAACTGTGTTATGAAACCAACTCCAAAAATAGAAGGAAAGAGAGATCAATGCCTTAGAAATAGCCACTTCGAGGGGGAAACCTCCAATACATTACATAAATGGACAAGTCTTGGATGATACAAATGAAAAAACACCCTCTCTATATATAGGAGTCCATGGGGCCACAATGTAATCCTAGCCAACCTAACAATAATAATGTAAGGGCACAATAATAACAATATGGGACTATACTAAGGGGGTTACACTAACAACAATAAGGGACTATACTAGTAATATAAGGACCTAACATGCTCCTCTCCTTCCAAAAAGTGTTTTCCTCAACGCTTCAGTAGCTCTGGGTGCTTATGTATAAAATTCTCATCCTCCCATGTAGAATCTTCAGTGAGTAAGTTCTTCCATTTGATGAGATACTCTGAAATTGATCGATTTCGTAGCTATCGATTTCTTGTTTTCGTTACTGCTTCAGGTTCCAATATGGTTTTTCATTCCTCATCCAGTTTTGGTAATATTGTTTGAACTATAATTTTGTCCCCTATAACCTTTTTTAAGCATGAAACATGGAAAATTGGATGCACTCAGAAGAAGCAGGAAGCTCCAATTTGTATGCCATAGTACCAATCATTTGCAACACCTTGTAAGGACCATAGTACTTTGGCAATAATTTATTATCCTTCTTATCTTGCTTGAGGGACATTTTTTTGTATGGTTGTAGCCGTAAAATTACATGGTCTCCCACATCAAAACTTCTCTCACTGTAATGTTGATATGCCTGTTCTTTTATTCGATTTTGTGCCAAATTTAGGTTATTCTTTAAGAGTTGGAGAACTTCTTGTTGATGCTCGATGTGATCCTCCACTGCTTGAACCCTATAATTTCCCCTTAAAGAAGATGTGATGGATGGTAGATGATATCCATAAAGTGCCATAAATGGGGTCATTTTTGCTGTAGTATGGAAGGAAGTGTTATACCGCCATTTAGCGAGAGGTAACCACTTGACCCATTTTGTTTGCTTATCAGATACAAAACAACGAAGATATCATTCCAAACATTTATTCACTATCTATATTTGACCATCAGATTGAGGATGATAAGATGAGCTATGAGCTAGTTGAGTACCCAAACAAAAAAATAATTCCGTCCAAAAATTTCCTGTAAAAATGGGATCTCTGTCACTTACAATAATCTTCGGGTTTCCATGTAGCTTTTCAATTGTTTCCATAAATGCAGTAGCAACTGTACTTGCTTTAAATGGATGAGATAATGCACAAAAGTGTGCATACTTGGTAAGTATATCAACTACCACCATGATGACACTCTTTCCTTCGGACTTAGGTAAACCTGTGATAAAATCCATTGAAATCTTCTCCCAACGTTGACTTGGAATGGATAAAGGTTGTAGAAGTCCTGGGGTCTTAATTGTTTCCACTTTATTCTGCTGGCAAACCAAACATTCCGCCACAAACTTTCGAATATCAGATTTAAGGCCATCCCAAAAAAATTCTTTCTTCACCCTGTGGTAAGTTTTTAAAAATCCCGAGTGTCCTCTTAAAGGAGAAGTGTGCAATTCCAGAAGAATCTTTTGTTTTAGTTGGGAATTCTTACAAAGATATAAGCGATCTTTGTACCATAAGGAATCATTTTCCAACTAAATGTATCAGATGTACTAGGATCTTGCTGCAACTTTTGAATGAGTGTCCATACATCTTTGTCCTTCTTCCATTCATCTCTTGCTTCGGTTATCCAATACGGTTGGATAATAGAAATGGCACAAAGCAATGCTTCCACCTCTTCATTCTTTCTTGAGAGTGCATCTGCAACAACATTAAGCTTTCCTTTTTTGTAGATTATTTCAAAGTCATAACCAAACATCTTTGTGACCCATTTTTGCTGCTCTTCTGATGATAGTCTTTGTTCCAAAAAGTGTTTAAGACTATCATGATCAGTTTTTACCTTGAAGTGTCTTCCCATTAGGTAAGTTCGCCATTTCTTTAGTGCAAGTAGTATTGCTAACATTTCCTTCTCATAAATAGGTTTCTGTAAATACTTTCCTTTGATTGGACGACTTTCAAAAGCAATGGGTCTTCCTTCCTGCATTAAAACTGCACCAATTCCATTTCCTGAGGCATCACATTCCACAATAAAGGTTTTGTGAAGTCTGGCATAGCTAAGACCGGTGCTAGGCACATTGCCTCTTTAAGATGTTCAAAGGCCTTAGTTGCTTCAGGAGTCCATGAAAATGCATCTTTCTTCAATAATGTTGTTAGTGGTGCTGCTATTCTCCCATAATTCTTAACAAACTTGCGATAATACCCTGTTAACCCGAGAAATCCTCGCAACTGCTTTATGGTTGTGGGGACTTTCCATTCCTTAATGGCTTTAATTTTGTTAGGGTCTACCTTAACACCCTCGTAAGATACAATATGACCCAAATATTCCACCTCTTGTACTCCAAAGAAACATTTGGATGTTTTTGCATATAATTGTTTCTCCTCCAATAGTTTGAGCATCCTGTCAACATGTTGAACATGATCCTTCCAAGACCCATTGTAGATTAGTATATCATCAAAAAATACTAGCACAAATTTTCTAAGGAAGGGTTTGAAAATGGAATTCATCAACCCTTGAAATGTAGAAGGTGCATTGGTAAGGCCAAAAGGCATGACCAAAAATTCATAATGACCCTCATGAGTTCGAAATGTTATTTTTGGAATATCTTCAGTCTTCATTCTAATTTGATGATATCCTGAACAAAGATCCAACTTGGTAAAATAAATTGCTCCATGTAATTCATCCAATAATTCGTCAATCATAGGAATGGGAAATTTATCTTTAATAGTGAGCTTATTGAGCTCCCTATAATCTGGACACATTAGGGAAAATGTTAAGGATGGAAAATTATCTTGAAGTTTAAAACATTGGCGAATCTCACTAGTCCCTAATATGTAAATTATCATATATTTATTAATATATTTGTAAAATTATTAAAATTTATAATGATTTTATATATAGTATATATATAATGTTGGCGATTTTTAAGGTAAAATAATTTTATATTGTAAAATTTGGGCGAATCATTTTTAGAAAAAAATGGAAATTGGCGAACATTGTTTTTGGAAAAACCATGGAAAATTAACCCACCTGCGAATATTAGCCCCCAAAATTTTCCATGGGACACATGCGCCATGATCCATCCTTCTTCTGCCCCAATACTACTAGAGCAGAGAAAGAACTTTGACTCGGTTGAATTATACCAGCCTCTAACATTTCTACAATCATAAGTTTAATTTCACTCTTTTGGACATAAGGATATCTATAAGGCTGGATGTTTGGAGGAAAAATTCCTAGAATAAAATGAATAGCATGATCATGACCACAAATAGGTGGGAGTCGTTTGGGAGTATCAAACACCTTGGAATGATTGTCCAAGATTTTTTGAAGATTTGGAGAAATAGATGATTTTGATGTTGGAACTTCTAGTGAGCATAATTGTGCAATTACACCTCATTTTTCTTTCTTTAGAATATTTGTCATGTCATTAGAGATTATTATCTTACCTGGATTCCCTGTGATACCTCACAATTCGATTTCCTTTCCTTCCAAAAAATATGCAAGAAAAGTTCCTGAAAATTAAAAGCTATTGTCCCCAAAGATTGTAACCATTGTACTCCTAGCACAACATCAACATCTCCCATTGGGATGGAAAGCATTGCACTATTCAATAAATATTCCCTCATGGATAGCTTGATATTATGGCATTTTCTAGAGCAATTTATAGTTCCTCCACTTGCAACCATCACTTGACATTCTCGTGTTGGGTATAGGAAACAATTCAATTCCTTGGCTACCTTACAATGAATAAAATTATGGGTACTACCCTAATCAATCAACATTGTTACCTTTTTCTTCTTGATATGTCCTTATATCTTGAGAGTTTGAGGAGTGGTAATTCCTGCCAACGCATTACATGATATGGTTGGACTCATTTATTCTTCTTCTTCTAGGGTTGCTTCCTAGTGTATATCCTCTTCTTTTGAAGTTTCTTGTTCATTTTCTTCCTCCTCTTCACAATCTATGTAAAATAATTTCTTCTCAGCACACTTATGACCTTTAATGTATTTTCTATCACAACTGTAGCAAAGCCCTTTTGCTCTTTTTTCTTCTAATTGTTGTGGTGTAAACCTTGTAGGTTGTGGATGTCTAAGAGTAGAAAAACTTCCATCTTTATAGATGTGAGTGGTAGGCTTCCTTGTGGCCATAATTTTACATTCAATTTTTCTTGCCAACCTGAATGCCTTCTCTAATGAATCCGGTTCCCAAACGCGAACTTCATGTTGGATGTTATCCTTTAAAGTACCTATGAAGACATCAATCTTGTGTTCCTCTGGAATATCAGTTACCCTTATATTCAATTTTTGGAAGTCCTCAATGTGCTCCTCCACTAAACCCTTTTGTTTGAGATTTATCAATTGGCTTAAGAAGGTGTTGCTCTTTGTATCCTCATAATGTGCTATCATTTCCTCCATAAAAATTGACCAAGTGGAAATTTTTTTATGGGAGAAAAGCTATCGATACCATACAAATGTATTTTGTTCTAAATGTAAAGTTTCAATGCATACCTTTTGTGTGTTTTGCACATTATTGAGATCAAAATATTGCTCCATCTATAGTATCCATGTTACGGGATCCTTGCCATAAAACTTCCTCATATCCATATTTGGAATATGGTGGTCTTTTAATCCAACATTAGAGTTTATGAAATCAAGATTAACATTTATTTTTTTTCTGATTATGAGTGTCCTCTACTATCTTTTCACCATTAGGAATCGTTTCTTGTATCAACTTTGACAAACCTTCCTTCAAACCTTCCATGTCTTCCTTCAAAACTTCCATTTTTTCTTCCATACCATCCATTTTTTCTTCCATACCATTCTTCAAACCATCCATCATAGCTTCCACATCTTTCTTCAAACCATCCATCTTAGCTTCCACACTTTTCTTCAAAACATCCATTTCATTTTTTGTTGCTCTTTGCGAAAGAGAATTTTGGTGCACTTGCTCTTGTAATTTTGATAGATCATGTTGCAATTATTCATCTTCATCAGTCATAGTAGAGTACTCTTAGGGATTAATGGGTGTTAAATTACTTTTAAGAGGAATTTTAGAACCCAATACTGATATCTATTCTCAATAGGCCTTTGGAATCACTTGAAACTGAGTTTTCAAACAAGACTTATGCAATTTGAAAAAAATACACACCTTTTTCTTGATTTTGAGGAGCTCGATATTGAAACTGAATTATTTCTGTGATTTTGGATCTTTAATATCTGAAATTTGGCCTTGAATTATCTCTTTGAATCTTATTTCGAATGCCACAGGTATGACCTAATTTGAATTCTTGAAGACAAAGGTATTCCCAATCTCCTACGATGACCTAATTATGGACTGGTTCAGTAGAGGGAACTTGTACGACTTGCCATGTGTCACTGTTTCCTCCCTCGGCTTTCAAATTGAGATAAAAAAAACTAAATTCCTTGTACTTGCAGCCACTTTTTACAGAATCCCAATCCGATGCGGAGAGAGAGAGTTATGATGTTTTTCCCACGGTCACCTCTTTGAGATAAAATTCGAGAGCCTGAAAAAATCCTAACTTCCATAGATCATATCTCCCACAATATTGAAAACCAAGATCTAAAATATTTACAGGAGGTTCCTCCGGCTTTCAAATTTGCTATGTGAAAATTTCAGCATCTGAGCCCTCGTAGAAAAAACGTTATAGTGAAAGTCTGCAATGAGATGTTTAGGTGAAATTCAGGAGCTTGCAAAATGACCTAACTTCCATAGATCATATCTCCAAAAATGTTGTGAACCAAGCTCTGAAATTTTTCTATGATCTTCCTCATGCTTTCGGTTTCACAGTTTAAAAATTTCAGCTTCTGAAACTTCATAGAAAAAAAGTTATAGCGAAAATTCCACGATGACCTGTTTGGAGAAATGAAACCCTAGAATCAAAAGCTTTGATACCAGATGTTATGAAACCACCTCCAAAAATAGAAGAAAATAGAGATAAACGCCTTATAAATAGCCACTTCAAGGGGGAAACCTCCAATACATTACATAAATGAATAATTCTTGGATGATACAAATGAAAAAACCTCCTCTCTATATATAGGAGTCCACGGGGCAACAATGTAATCCTAGCCGACCTAACAATAATAATGTAAGGGCACAATGATAACGATATGGGGGTTACATGGGTACAACAATAACAATAAGGGGTTTTCACTAACAACAATAAGGGACTATACTAGTAATATAAGGACCTAACAAACTACAAGGAAATGAACACATAAGAGGGTTAATAAGTCATCAATTTACCTTTTCCAAGAGGGGCAGTTTCTAACACTACTATGGATTATGGATTCACATATTTATCAATGTGTAATGTGGACACACCAAACACAAGTTACATTTTGGCCTTGTCACTTTCTTTTCTATGTAAGAAAAAGGTGGATTAAAACATCTTTTCTTTTGCAACAGAATTTAACATTAGCATTAAAACCACTTTGATAGGGCTTTCAGA